>JAJGRW010000650.1:0-21265 GCA_025461045.1 Carex parvula | reverse complement strand
TATAAAAAACATTCAAACAAATAATTACAACAATTTAATATAAACATTCAAACAAATTAAAACATAAAACCTTATAAAAAAAAAAATTTCATAGTGGACCCGCCCATCCCCTGGGCGGTCAGCTTTGAAAAGTGGACCGCCCGGCGGCTGGGCGGTCTGGTGGGAAAAGTGGACCGCCCAGCCCACGGGCGGTTAGGGTAGAAATAATTATAACTTTGGAGTGGGAGCAGATTTGATAATTTGTTTTTTTTTGGGGGTTTTAATAAAAATATCGGCTATTCACGCAACACTTTTTATTATCAATATTAATTAATTATTTTAATGAATGGACAATTATATTCTATTTAGTTATTTCTCAAATAATGCACTGGGGCTGATCTGTGTATAATCCAGGAGTGCTTAATTACTTTTGTAATTTCACAATTTTTAATCATGTATAAATTAAAATTTTGTTAATTTTTTTTTAAATTTTTATAAAGTTTAGCTCCCTTGTGCATGTAGTCTAGTGGTTAGAATTCTAATTTGTTATTTTAAAGACTTGAGTTCAAGTTCCAAGCTATACATTATGCATTTTAAATTTTCTAGTTCCGTCCTTAATAATACAATATATCTCTTAATTAATTTTTCTTGATTTATGTCTTCATTTTTTTTAAATATTCTATTTTGTTCGGATAAAGAAGGTCTTATTTGAGATTATTATATCTTTTTACATCATCTTAAATAATATATTTTTGAGGGAATTTCAAGTATACACCCTTATAAATCTCCAAATTTACTTCTTTTTTTCTCAAAAAATATTTACTTTTTTTAATTTAAAAAACTCACAAACTTACCCAACTTATTATCTTTTCTATTAAAACTCATTTTAATTTTATAGAGTTTCCATTTAATCATTTATTAAAAAAAAATACATGTGTATCATGTCAAAGCAATAAAGCTACGGAAGTATGATTATAGCAACCTGAAAATAAAAATTATTGCCATTTATATGCTCGAGAACCTATTTGCTCTAAATAGAAAAAATACATCAAAACTATGTACACAAATCTATGGAAGTATGGTTATAGCGACCTGCAAAATAAATGGTAACAAAAACGGCAAATGGGTCATTTATATACTTATGACGTTCACATAGTGACCAAGCCGTGATTTTTATTTTTACGTTTACCCAAAAAAAAAAATTATTTTAATATAAATAACCACGTTTTTAAAAGAATTTTATTTCTACCCAAACCGCATATATTATTTGCGGCTTGAATTAACAATTCAGACCGCACAGAATATATGCGGCTTGAAATGGCTTGAATTGAGCAAGTTCTACAAATCAGAATATGTCTATTCATCAACTTTTTTTTTATATGAATCTTTGTCATAACATATGTTATGGTCGTGTGGTATTAATATACAATCAATAATGAAAATTTCATTTATTATTTTATTAAATGGTAATTTTTCACCGATAACCCTAGAAATTTATTCACCGATAACCCTAAAGTTATTTTTATTACAAAGAATTATATTATAAAAACTTATCAATAATTTAATCATATTCCTCATGAAATACCATTTCCATTTATAATTGTCAATTAACAAATATATTTTGTTTAAATCGTATCAATGATATTCGGATTTTGTACTTAATAAAAATTAGTTTAGCAACAGACATGTCTATATAAAAACATGTATAAATATTAATTTAGAAACCGTGTTACATGGTCTAGGTCCGAGTTCTGAAGTAAGGAGTAACGTAGAGGCAGGAGTAAACTACCCCACAACAACAGGTACGGGTTTCCTGGACATTGTCAAATTGTTACTTACCATTTTGTGTGCATGTTATTTATTTATTTTGGAATTGTGCATGTTGAATCGAACGATCCCTTTGGCTTGTTTAGAAATGCAATAAGATTATTCATATCGATCATGAGACTTGTAAGTAGGATGTGTTGAGCATGACTTTGTGTAGTGCTAAATGAAATGAACGTGAAAGGTAACGGATAAGTTAAAGGAAATGGGCCAACGTGTGTTGAACATACGTTGGAATGTATACATTGGGTCTGGGTTCGACTAGACCCCTCGATAACGTGGCGTTGGTTGGATTTCCCGTCACGGGTCAAGATCTAGCGTAGGGTGGATTTCCCGTCTAGTGAGAAAGTCTCTCGTTGTTGGTTGGATTTTCCAGCGAGTTGGCGGTCTTCCAATGTTGGTTGGATTTCCCATTGGATTGGCAAATAAATGATTTAATGGAAAAACTTGAAAGATAACTACAGAAGTGTGTGTGTGCGTGTTGATGTCTCGCTATTTTGTCCATATTCCGACCGTACTTTGTTTGAAAACATGTGCTAAAACTCTAAAGTCGTGTCTATTTCATTGAATATCTGTAGGATGTGGTACTGCTGCGTTTTTATTTCTTATTTTGCAGGAAACAGGCGAAACAGAGGAAGAATCTGGATTCTGAAGGTTTATACACGGACCGTGCACCATCTGCATGCGGTCCGTACACCCTCTGCCCGACCACAAACTGACCACAGACGACCAGGACACAGACCTGTATATGATGCTGAAATTTCAGCACCTGAACTTAAAACAGTCATAACTTTTGACTCGTAACTCCGTTTTGAGTGTATGACCACTTTTCGGAAAGCTTGCGAGAAGATCTACAATCTGACCAGAGGACACAGGCACACGGTCCGTGCATCCTTGCATACGGACCCTGCATGGCATTTCTGGAAACAGAATCCAAAGATGGAAATTGGTGCCAGCTGGGGAAGGTCGCGAATTGGGCCATTAAAGCACATCTCTGTCCAACAGAGAGGTCATTCTAGATCTGAGAAGGGAGGCTAGGGTTGAGAGAGGACGGCTCGGCTTGGAGAGGAAGAAAAGAAGGAAAATGAAAGTGCACAGACCGGGCACCAAGAGGCTAAGCTGAGATGAAGTCAGAAACCCTAGGAACCCCTTTTTATTCATTCTAAAACACCTTTACTGTTTTAAACATTGTCATTAATCTGTTTAGGAATTTAAAACAACCAAAACCAACCTTTTGCAGACTTCTAGAGTTTTTATATAATCTAAGTAGAGTCTAATCTATTTTCATCCGTCCTGTGGATCGATATCTGATTATACTGCTCGATAGGATTGTACACTTGCAATCCGACTCGAAAGGTGTACCCAAGGTTAAAAGGTATAGCTTGCTATACTGAAACTTTGTGCATACGCTTCCGTGTGAACACGTGTGTGATTTAAATATGCATTAGTTAGATTTCATGTGAGTATATCATATCATGTTTGTGTTAATAAGTCAATTTGACAAACTCCGGGACTGGAACTAAATCCCGTACTGAGAGACTGTTCGATCTCTCACCCGTTCCACTTTTATGTGGGTTCCAGGAAATGATGAAGCTGATGAGGAGCACGAATAGGAGGGAAGCGGACAGGAAATTAACGAGCAGACGGCTCAAGTATCTTTTTATTTTCTTTTTGTTAAACTTTAAATTCTCTATTTGAAAGTGGATACATTGACTAACATGGCAATTATCAATTTGTTTGCCATATTTGTCTTGATCTCATGTTGAATGTATGTTATGTACTTGAACTATTTGTTGTTTTAAAAGACTTTGTTTGACTTTAAAATGTTGCATGAGTAGTTATTATTGATAATGTATGTGATGTGCACACGCCTTACGTGTAAATACGTGGCGGGTTGTCTCGGGGTGTGACTTAGTTGTCTCTGATACCATGTCCAGGAACAATTTGTAAATAACATGCACACAAAATGGTAAGTAACAATTTGACAATGTCCAGGAAACCCGTACCTGTTGTTGTGGGGTAGTTTACTCCTGCCTCTACGTTACTCCTTACTTCAGAACTCGGACCTAGACCATGTAACACGGTTTCTAAATTAATATTTATACATGTTTTTATATAGACATGTCTGTTGCTAAACTAATTTTTATTAAGTACAAAATCCGAATATCATTGAGACGATTTAAACAAAATATATTTGTTAATTGACAATTATAAGTGGAAATGGTATTTCATGAGGAATAGGATTAAATTATTGATAAGTTTTTATAATATAATTCTTTGTAATAAAAATAACTTTAGGGTTATCGGTGAATAAATTTCTAGGGTTATCGGTGAAAAATTACCATTTAATAAAATAATAAATGAAATTTTCATTATTGATCGTATATTAATACCACACGACCATAACATATGTTATGACAAAGATTCATATAAAAAAAAGTTGATGAATAGACATATTCTGATTTGTAGAACTTACTCAATTCAAGCCGTTTCAAGCCGCATATATTCTGTGCGGTTTGAATTCACAATTCAAGCCGCATATATTCTGTGCGGTCTGAATTGTTAATTCAAGCCGCAAATAATATATGCGGTTTGGGTAGAAATAAAATTCTTTTAAAAACGTGGTTATTTATATTAAAATAATTTTTTTTTGGGTAAAAATAAAAATCACGGGTGACCAAGTATTGTAAGGGTCCAAAAATAGAGAAATGATTAATTTGTCCTCAGAAACTGAGCAATTAGAAGAGTGATATATTTGAGAAGGCAAATTCTTATAAGGACCTATTTGTAAAATGAGCATATTTTCATTTTCAAAGTTTAAACAGTCGATCCGACCATTCAACATGATCTCCATATTAAAATGTACTTGGAGGTCAAATTTTACATTTTTTGAATTTTTTTTACTATTTATTAAGATGGGTACAAAATTCAATGGTCTGAATTTGACTAGTTTTGTAAAATACTTAATAAATAGTAAAAAAATTCAAAAAAATGTAAAATTTGACCTCCAAGTACATTTTAATATGGAGATAATGTTGAACGGTCGGATCAACTGTTTGAACTTTGAAAATGAAAATATGTTCATTTTTTACAAATAGGTCCTTATGTCCATAAAAGCATCCCTCATTCGAGAAACATGCTACATAGTTTATATTTTTGTAATGAAGGATTAAATAGATACTTTATAAAATTTAAAATGAGTTTTAATATAAAAGACAATTAAATGGATAAATTTGTAAGCTTTTGAAGTTTTTTTTTTGCATTAGACTTTTTTAAGTTTAGAGGGATAAATACAGTATTATGAATTTTAGAGAGAAACATACATAATTTTTAAATTTTTTAGGGGTATACATGAAATTCCCTCAGGAAAGTTCCTGAAGTATTTTTTACTTTTGATTTGCGAGGAAAGCGAGAGTGAGACTGTGAGAGAGGAGAGAAGAGAGAAGAGAGAAGAGAGAGGGGAAGAAGATGGTGATGAAGCATGTGCTACTGGCGAAATTCAAGGAAGAGGTGACAGAGGAGAAGATAGAGGAGCTGATCAAGGGTTACGCCAACCTCGTCTCTCTCGTCCCTTCCATGAAAGCTTTCCACTGGTAAGAATAAGATCCTACTCCTACCTCTGATCATTTACATTATATAACTTTCCTCTCATCTTAATCAATCAGGATCATTTAGTTAAGATCCTCTGCTACCTACCTCTCGTCTATTACTTTACATGCCAGTGCCAGATCTGACAGTCGGATCTGGTTCTGGTAAGTTCTTACCTCCTCAAGTTTCAGACTCAGACAGGGAGGGTTTGCTTCCCTAATTGAGAGATTGAGAGGGGAACCAGTAGGGGTGAAAACGGATCGGATATTAGACGGATACATACGGGTACGGATTGGATATCGGATATCCGTAGATATATACATAAATATTTTCATAATATATATTAAACTATATGGTATATATCTACTATTCGGATACGGATAATTAAAATTCAAAACCATATCCGTACCACTATCTACACGGATATTCGGATATCAGATATCCGTATCTAATTTTCAAATACGGATCCAGATTCGGTCAGATAATATCAAACCCGTTTTCACCCCTAGTAACCAGTAACCTAACTAAACGATCCCGATTGAAATTCCTGAGTTGTGCTGTTAAGCCCGAATCGTCCCTGTATAACCTGAAATAAATAATCATTAATCTGCAGTAAAGCCCTGGTTTTAGTATTAAGTGAGAAATGTTTTCTTAAACAGTAACTTGATTTCAGGGGGAAAGATGTGAGCATAGAGAATTTGCACCAGGGATTCACACACGTGTTTGAGTCGACATTCGATAGCAAGCAAGCAATTGCGGAGTACATTGTGCATCCGGCTCATGTAGAATTTGCGAACATCTTCCTCCCTGCTCTCGACAAAGTCCTTGTCATCGATTTCCAGCCCACCCCTGTCAACTAATTCTCATGTCAGATATTGTTCTTCGTTTTGTTGCGAACTTAATTTTTTTATCTCATTTACCCTCTATAATAATTAATCAAGACTTGAGAGATTATTGATGGTTGTTTTCAGCATTTTTTTCTTAGTTAATCAACCTATTTGTTTTGTACTTTTTTTTTTTTTTTGCAATCAATGTTACTTGGAAGGAATGATGAATGTGGTGCTGTTAAGTTTATTTTTCTTTTCTATAATGCAAAATGCCTATAGATAGGCTTCATGATAAAACTTTGGACTATAGAAATTGAAGATGTTACATTTATGACTTGTGAAATTTCAGGTTCAGTTTTTGAAAATAATAACACAAAACTTGACAAGTTTATACTCCAATATTTCAAATATAAAATTTTATATTTGAATATTTACAAATTAGGGAAACTCTTACTTTTTAATATATTTCGGAACTTGAAAAGACCAAATTAAATTTCTAAATTCCAAATTTGAATATTCAAAACTGAATTCCAAATTTCGTAAATGAAGTAGAACCCTCCACAATTGATTTGCAAAAGCCCTTATCATGAATGCCATATTACATCATCTGAGATTCTTCTTTTAATTTAAAATTTGAGGCCCAAGGCCCAAGGCCCATGGGAAACAAACGCCAGACGCCGCTTTCTTTCTTTCTTTCTCGCAGCTCCCAAAAGAGGATCGAAGAAAAAATAGAAGAAAACTAGAGCTAAATAAGAAAAAATGCCTTCGCTTCAGGGATCGTTGCCTCCTGAACTAGCCGACAATGTAATCTGCGTAAGTATTTCTCTTTTGTTGCTATTGGGATCGATGATCATCATTGTTTTTTATTACCAATTAAATTTTCCTTCATTAACTATCTAAAGCTACAAATTTGTTATGTTGTAGTTGTACAGAGAATGCTTGAGGAGGGCTAAGTATATTGGTCAAAAGGTACCTTCTTTTTTTCTTTGTTCCTTCTTATTACTGCATGGCAATTTGTACCAGTACAGTTGTTGGTACAACTACAGTGAGGTTTTGGTCTTGGAATGATTTTGGGTTTTTAGTTTTTTACTGAATTCAACTTAGAATCCAACTAGACTAGTTGTTTCTTTAGCTATTTCTGAAATGAAACGTGTCATATTAGTGTTGTGCTGGACTATATGGTACCTCTGCTCAGTTCAATTTAAGACTATATGGCATATTTATTGACGTGCTGGTATTGTTTATTTGCACTAATAAAGTTTTAATTATGAGATTGATTCGTTAGTTGGTTTTGTTGTAAGAGAGGTTTAGTTATTGCAACCAATGAGCAGCAGTAAGATGTGCTTTCTTTCAGCAATGACTATTATTATAGGATTTTGAATTAAAAATATTTTGTGTTATCTTATTACTTGAAGTTTTTATTTGAAGAAAGAAAACCAACAAAAGTTATTCGCTATTCGAGCTGAATTAATACTTGGCTGTGAAGTTCAGCTAACATTTAGACATGTATAAACCTAGAAGCCGTAATGCTATTGAACTAACCCAATTTTGAGATCCTTTTTTTTTCTTTTTTCTCCCAGGTTAGGGTCATTAAGGTTTAGTTTTCAGTCATTTTTTTTTGTTGATCACCTAACACAAGAAGATTGGTTTGAGATAGAAAATTTAGCTATTTACTTTTTTTTTTATCGTATTATCAGTTTAGAACCGTACATTTGTCTGCTAAAACAGGATTTTGTGTAATAAAAACTGCAATTTCCTCAGTGCAACAAGATTTCACTTAATAACCCATAATCATGCCAATAGACAACTAAGCATGAATTCCTTTTAACCTTTATTTTGCCTTATTCTGTCATAGTGAAGGTGTTTATTTGATGTTAAATATTTCGCTTTATTTTGTCAATTTCAGAAACACAATACAGGGCTACTAGTGAACATGGTGAGGCAGCAGTTCAAGATGCACAAAAATGAAACTGAACCTGAAAAGATACAAAAACTCAAGGATGAGTATGTACCTATTTTGTGCTATATATTTGTTTGTCCTTTTGGCACATGTAATATAAAATGTCATGCATATCCCTACAGAAAGTGAAAATTAGGTTCTCTGCCTCTCTTCCCCCCTTCATTCAAAATATGCCCAATCAAACCCCTCTTTGCTCATTTCTTGTGCTGCAGAACTGAAAAATTGGAAGAGAGCGATATGTGTTATGTGTTATTTACTTATTTTGTATGATTATACGGGTACATTAGATATCTCTCAGTTATCAGGGATATTACTGATATTCTGAGGTTCTGGAGGGGCAAAACTGAATTTTTTTTATTAAAAAGACAATGTGAGCAATCTGTTTTTGCAGTGCTGCAAGGGGCCTCATAAATCACATGTTGTACGAATCCGAGCAAATAACCGGTCGCAGTTTCTCCAAGTCAAAATAAAGTTTTGCAAAGTTCAAATTCTGATGCTTTTTTTCCCAGAGTAATAATTGTTTTGCAACTTTGTCTCTTGGAATTGTTGTATTTTTCTTCCTCCTTTTTGAAGTTAGTTGGAAACAATTTGTAGTCAATTCATATTTTTTTTTTTTTAATTCATCCAGGGTTTCTATTAGTCTGAAATTGAAGTAATATACGAGTGATAAACTTTGGGAGTGGTACATATTGGTTGGTACCAAATATTTTGCTTAATAGAACTGAGGATAAGTGAATTTCTGTGTGTCCATGTGTTTTCAACCAAAGAGGACATGTAATATTGGGTGATATTGATCTCCCAACAAAAGATAGAATGAAAGAGAGTGTGTGTGTGAGAAACAAGCAAGAAGAAGACATGAAAGATTGCTGTTCAGTGGGGAAAAGGAAAGTAACCACTCCTTGTATATATCCTCTCCAGCAATATGATATGATATGTGTACGAGTGAGGCTATATTTGGTATTTTGCAAAGCACGGATCAGTCTGTTTTATGGATATATGTCTTTGTTTTTAAAGACCAAACAGTCAATATGAACCGCTCAACATGATCTCCGCATAAAAATGTATTTAGTGACCAAATTTAACATTTATATATATATATATATATATATATATATATATATATATATATATATATAGAGCTTGGCTACTATGCTTATATAAGCAAAAGCCCACATATGCTTAAATGAGCATTTTTGCGTTTCCAATGTTCAAATGGTCGATCCGACCGTTCATCTTGTTCTCCATATTAATATGTGCTTGGAGACTAAATTTTACATTTTTCTGAATTTTTTTACTATTTATTAAGCCACTTTGAAAGTTTCTGATCTGGTGGTCCAGAATTTTGGAAACACTGTTTTTACTGTTCACCCAGATCAGCAATTTTCAAAGTGGCTTAATAAATAGTAAAAAAATTCCAAAAAATGTAAAATTTAGTCTCCAAGCACATATTAATATGGAGAACAAGATGAACGGTCGGATCGACCATTTGAACATTGGAAACGCAAAAATGAGTTATAAGCATATGTTGGCTTTTGCTTATATAAGCATAGTAGCCAAGCTCTATATATATATATATATATATATATATATATATATATATAGGACAGTGCTACGCGTAGCATAGAGGCCTCCGTGCTACGGCTCAATTTTTGAGTTTCAAAATCCTAATGGTCAATCTGAACCGTTCAACATGATCTCCATATGAATATGTACTTGCAAACCAAATTTTACATTTTTTAGAATTTTTTTACTATTTATTAAGTCACTTTGAAAAAACACTAATTTGTACACAACAGTAAATTTTTCTAGACCATTGGATCAGAGATTAGCAAAATCGTGTGTGTGTGTGTGTGTGTGTGTATTACTATTTTTTAAATAGGTAGAAAATCACTATTTTTTATGGTTCAAAAATCTTTAGGTCATGTGATTTTTTACCTATATAAAAAATGAGTAAAAAAATTCTAAAAATGTAAAATTTGATTCCTGAGTACATTTTTATACAGAGACCGGAGATTATGTTGAACGGTTCGGATCGATTGTTTGGACTTTGTAAATGGAGTTATTGATCCATAACACAGATTGTTTCACGCTTTGCAAAATACCATGTACCGTAAAAGATTTCCCTCAGTTTACAGTTTGAGATTAATTCCCAGCCGCTTTGAGATTCGGGCTAGCGCAGGGGGGCAGTATTATTGGGCTTTGAGATTCATGCCAATTTAAAAAGAACGGTCCAGATCCACTAATTCTAAAAGATTTCCTATTACGGTATCAGGGAGGATCTGAATTCAAATACCATATCCTTAATCATATATATGTGTGTATATATATATATATATCCTTGTCCATACTGAAGGCAGTGTGTGTATATAGTCAATCACTTGTCCATTCCATTCTGCTAGCTAGTGAACATGTGTGTGTGTGTATATACACACGTTTATTTTCCTTCAAAAGCAAAAAAATAACATATGATATGATGTGTATATATACACGTTTATTTTCCTTGAAAAGCAACATAACATATAATATGTGTGTATATATGATAGTCCATTGTAGTATTGTTGGAATTAATTGCAAGGACAGTTAAATGGAATTTAACCTGAGTTTTGATTTTGGTTGCTAGAAATGAATGACCCCCCACCTATCTATCCTTTGCCTTGATCTCTCTGTTCATTCATATTTCATAGTTTCAATTCCGACCAAATCTTTTTACCACCGTCCATTCCAATCTCTCTTACCCTCTCGCTCTCTGCCTTAATTTCCAAACCTATGCCTTGTCTATTTGTGTAGTCTTTGATCTACTGTAAATCTATCATATTGCCTTGTCATTTTTTCTGAATATATATACATCCAAAGCATCTCTCCTTTCTAGCTCTTTCTTCATTGCTATCCCACGCCACCGCCCATTAATTCTCCAAATCTTTCATTGCTATCCCTACAAATTATGTCTCAAAAAAGTCATGCACTATTTTTTTTTTCTTTTTTTAAAGATTAACCAAAACGAAATATTAAGAGTGAGGCTATGGTACTATGCATATCGCAAATTGGTCTATACTACAGATTAACATTTTAGTTTTCAAGGTTCTAGTCAATATGAACCGTTCAAGTTCAACGTGATTTTCATATGAAAATGTACTTGCAAACTAAATTTTATATTTTTCAGAATTTTTTTAGAAAATCACTACTTTTGATTTTTGAATGATCTAGAATAATTTTTAAATCAAGTAATTTTTTACCTATCTAAAACAATTATGAAAAAAATGTAAAATTTGATCTACAATTATTATTATTATTATTATTATTTCACAGAGGAACAGTACAAATTATAATGCTGATTTAATGTAGAGATTTAATTACACATGCACGGTTTCGGTGGTTTCGCTTTCAAAAGAAAATATCATGACAACCTCAAAAGAAGCCTAGCTAGGTGCTAATAAAGTGAAATATGTATGGATAGGTCAATATACACATCACTGTCAATCATATTTCAACTTTATTTCTTAGTTATCTTAGCATCACTAGTCATGTCATCAGTATATAATTAATGCATGTTTGGATTTTAGTACTTGTAACTAAATATTACATGGATGTAAATTGTAATGTAACTTTCTTCATTAATTACAATCAGTAGCTAGCCACCTTTTTATTTACCATTTTTTTTAGGGATAGATGCTTTTTTATAGGGTTATACACTAAAATAATTAAATAGCAATATCTTCCTTGACTATATATATTAATGGAACACATGGCTTAACCTAAGAAAAAAAATGTATAAAATAAAATAAAAAATAATTAAACAGTATATAAGTATATCCACTAACAGAATCACATATGCTGCGCGCATGCGTTAGGTGATGATAGGATATATGTCAAAACATAATCAGTTATCCATATTGGTTTATATAATAAATTATAATATTAGGTGATGATATGATAGGGACAAAAATTAATAATCAGAATTATCTTCTAAGCAATTGGGGGGATAAGGATGCATGATTTATATTTTATGTACATATTAGCTAGATAGATAACATTTCTTGTTTTTCCATTTCAAGGTTATTATTATTTTATATATTCCGATTTTTAATTATGTTCACCATTTCTCCTCCCGATTGACCTATAGTTAAAAGACAGATAGTTATACATGTAATTTAATTTATTTTGAGGAAATTTAAGGCTCTTTGTATGAACATATATATTATTAGCTTGCAATCTAGACATTATGCTTAATTACACTTATTGGTAGGGTTGTTCTTCATCGGATCCTGTTTATTTAATTTTCAAACAAACCGATAAATGATAAATGGTTCGGTTGAAATTTTGAATTATTTTGATTTTTTATATTTAATTTGGTTTAATTTCTCTTTACGGTCCAATAAAAAAAAATATTTACTTGAATTACTTTGGTTTTGATTCGGTTTAATCTCTCTTGTTACGATTCAACTAATGTGTATCTCCGAAATTACACCCCAAAAATCAAATTAAATGAATACCACCCCTGGGGCCTAATTTTCAATCCTACCACCCACGCTAACTTAGTTCGCGCACCAAATTGGCTGGTGCGCCAACCCAGTCCGCACACCTGGACCTGATGAACTTGGTGCGCCTGATGCGCCAAACCCCGATGAACCTGGTGCGCCAACTCAGTCCGCGCACCTGCCAATTTGGTGTGCGAACTGAGTTAGCGTGGGTGGTAGGATTGAAAATCAGGTCTCAGGGGTGGTATTCATTTAATTTGATTTTTGGGGAGTGTCAACTAAAAAATTTTCGGTGTGTATCTTGATATTTATTTCTATAATTATTAAATGTATTTGATTATGTATTTAATTTTGACTTTTGAAATTTAATCTCTCTTATTCTAGTTTAACCAAACAAACTAAAATAAAATTTAGTTCGATATTTTTAATTCGGTTAACAAGTTTAATTCAGTTGGTTCGATTAAAATTTGCGAACCAATCAAATAAAATTTTGATTATAACTTATAACCGAACCGACTGTCTAATTAAAACACCCCTAATTGGCCATGGACATGTTTATATAACTAACAATGAAATTTAAGAAAACGAAAGGAGAGTATGAATTAATAAGACATGTCAACAATTACGTAGGTACCATTTCCCAAACTCCATTACATATGGCTCTTTTATAAGAGCACATACAAAGAAAGAAAAAACAAACAAAGAAAAAAAAAAGATTAATTAAATACTCGGAAAAAAAGCCTAACATATTAAACAATAAGGTTGAGAGCTATGGTTTATGAACCAGAGAATATATAATAAATATCTCTAAGCTAGCTTAGCTATTATTTTTTATTAGTGTTGTCTCCTCCTAGCTTCGACGGCTGGATTTCCCCGGTTCTTGGGCTGAGGCCGCCAACACGCGGGCTCCGATCCTGCCTGAGCTCAGAGATGCGCGGACTGTATGCCTTCTCTGACAAGCGGGGGCTGTTGCGGTTCCTCAGCTCTGACACCGGGGTCCCACCAGAGCTTGTGATTTTGGGACTGTTCAGGCGCTTAACCTCTCCTCGGCTTCTTGTCACCATGTCATCCAGTATTTCACCGCTCTCTGCTCGCCTCACTGGGGTCCCAAACTCAAACTCTTGCTGCAATTCCATTTCATTGATGTGATATATAATAAATTGGTCAATAAATAGTTGAATAAAAGAGGTGAAAAGCAACGGACCGTTGGTAGGGTGTAAGGAATGGCAGGTGACTCTTCGTACTCAGCAGCGTCAAGGTCAGTGAGGTGGGCCCCCTTGAACATCTTGGGGAGAATGTACTGACGCACTGGTACAAGAAGCATGATCATGAGAGGGAAGAGGACGCCGGCTATGGGGATCCAAGTGGTGCCGAAGCAGATGAGCAGGTAGCTGGTCTGGAAGAGCGTGAAGTATGCGATGGTCTTGAACGGCACCGTCTCCACAAAAGTGGCGTGGTACTCCTCAAGCACCCTTTTTTTTTAATAATGATAATATTATTATTATTATTATTATTATTATTATAGTGAGAAGAGATGAAGTTGACAGAATAAATAAAGAGTAAGGCTATGGTAATGGTACTATGCATAGCGCAGATTGGTCCGTACTACGGATCAATATTTTCATTTCCAAAAATCCAAATAGTCGATCAAACCGTTCAACGTGATCTCCATATGAAAAAGTACTTGCAGACTTAATTTTACATTTTTTAGAATATTTTTACTATTTTTCTAGATAGGTAGAAAATCACTACTTTTGAATGGTCTATAATTTTAAGATGAAGTCATATTCTACCTATCTTAAAAAATAGTAAAAAAATTCTAAAAAATGTAAAAATTAATATACAAGTACATTTTTATTTGGAGATCATGATGAACGGTTCAGATCAATTGTTTGGACTTTGAAAATGGAGATATTGATCCATAGTACAGACCATTATGCGCTTGGCATAGTACCACAGCCTCACTCATAAATAAATAATGGAGAGGAGAAAGGAGGTGTACTGACTTGAAGCGACGGGTGGGGGCAGTGAAGAGGAGGAGAATGCGCTCCCAGAACTGGTTGCCGGGTAGGGATTCAATGGCCATGAAGGCAAAGTAGCCCCAGAGGACGGAGGTAGGGATGCGCTTCAGCAAAGGCATGGCCGCCACACAACCCCCGACCATGGCCGCCTGAAGAAGGTTGCTCACCCGCTGCTCCTTCACCTCCACCGGCAGCAGTTCGTCGATCTCCTTCTCCACGTCGAACACCGTCTCGTCTACCGGCGCATCCATGCTCCCTGTCCGCACTGCCAGCTCCACTGTCGACTCCTTCAGCTCCCGAAGCCCTCTTGCTCCTGACAATGATGACGACTGCACGTGCACCAGAGGCGTTTGCATTTGCTCGTACGCCTCCTGCATGTTACCATACAGTTGACTCAAGCTCGAGTTCTCCTGCATGCTTTTCCGTGCTGTCTCCACCAACCTGCTCCTAAGGATCTGCATGTGAAAACCGACCATTTTCATTTCAAACATATGTTATATATATAAGGGGGAAAGAATACAAAGCATTTTTAATTAATTAATTAATTTACCTGATGCTTGAGGGTAGCCAAGCTTTTTGTGTGCATCGGAGATTGCGGGATCACACCATTTGATGGAGGGATTCCAAGTAGACCACATAACAATGTCTATTATTTCACAAAGAAAAAAGGAAAATAAAGATCAAAATTACAAACCTAAATTTTACCAGTTAATTGTTAGATAAGCAAGAAATTTACCAAAAAGCCCAAGAGAAGGAGATCATAGTGAAAGCACGCGGGCTTCCTTAAGTTGAACTCCTGCTGTTGAGCCAGTTGAGAAGCCACGCTGTGGTCAAAGTAGTATAGAACTGCTATCATTGTAGCAGGTATGAAGGCGCCGAGGATGTACAGAAATGGTACATTCGGCATATCCTGTTCGAATTTTAATTTTAGCCAATCAAATTTTCATTCTTCGCCAATCAAATGATACATGAAATTGAGAAAAGGAGGTGGTTGTTACATGCCTTGACAACGGTCCAATTGTCGTAAGCGCCAGGAGACCATGGATTGGGGCTAAAGAGGCGTCGAGGAATCCCCTTTGGGACATTGCCATATGGTATGTAAGACACTCCCGTCCAAACAAGAACCATCAACGGCACCCCGTAATCCGCTATAAAGCCCCTTAACCAACCTATACAACCAACCATATCATATATTCATATTCATATCACCCACTTATAATAACAGACGTGACTGTTGACATAGATTGTGACACACACACACACACACACACACACCTGATCCATAACGCCAAGACCGTGCCTTTCTGCTGTGCAGTGCTGTCAGGAGAAGGCCAAAAGAGAGCACCAGTGCAAACATTCCATTTGCAAATCTCCATGATGGAGTGAACTGGACTAAATTTGGATTTTCCCTATTGGGTATACGGAATTCATCAACAAGCCCCTTTATAAATATAAAAGTCCAAATTTTAATTTTATTATCAATATATAGCTATGAATATCGTAGTAAAGTGGTGAGGGAGTCTATTTTAAATTCTAAAGAAACAAGCCCAAAAGCCTCAATTATAAAAAAAGGATCTCTTACTCAAAAAAAAAAAAAAATGAAAAAAAGAGAGAGTAAATGTTCAGTCACTTGACTTTGACACACTGGACCATTAAATGGACCATGGCATTATTGGGCGGTTCAAAAGTGGGCTAACAGTGTACCTAAGAAGGAAACTAAAACAATAATTAACACTAACTAACTAACCTTGATAGCTTGTTGCATAAATAGCATGGCGATGAGAAGGCCAAATAACTCACCAGCCACACGAGTAAACCGGTTTATGATAGAACATGCACCCAATATGGCCATGAAGAAAAGCAACAGTGATGTCCACACACATACCCTACCAACCAACAAATTTAAGTTGTCATAAAAAAAATAATGTTGCAATTTGAGACCTCATGTACCTGTGAAACATGACATTAATGGCATATGCTAGTATTGTCCAAGATTCCCTCAAAGAGAAGGTTTTGTTAAGTCTAAACAAGTCTTAAATAACCATGAACCAAATCATTAAAAAAAGTCAAATGTTGACCGCAGTAATTCTCAATTGAGGAACAGTAGAGAGGGAATGGAACATACCAACCGGTCCAAGCAAGAAAGAGGCGTCGGCCAAGATCAGGGCGGTCCTTGGCAAAGTCGAACATGAAGGTGTACATGAGCACAGTCGGTTCGGCCACACCTAGAATCAGTAGAGGTTGCCCCCCCACCACTGAGTGTATTATCCCACAAACTGCTGTTGATGCCAGTGTTTGCACTGCCGTCAGCACCCCCTCTTCATTTTATTCATATAATATACGCCCCAAAAGGAAACGAAGAAACTTAGTAGCCAAAATGTGAGTGCGGCCATGCTATAAACTTAACAAAGAAGATTGGTACAGTGAAAAACAGTCTACGTGTGGTAAGTACCAGTTACCTGACCCCATGACCCGACTGTTTTTATATCCAAATCCCATAACAGTTAGTCCCAGATTCAGAAACCTTGAATTCATTAACTCATATCATCAAGCAGGGGTACATTGGATACTTTTGAAGGGACATGGGATATAACAATTAAGCAATTGAAAAGCAAGATGTGGATAAAAGAGAAACGAAACGGTAATTCTAGTGCACTTAATCCAATACCAGTATTTCTCTCGAGTTGTTCGCCGAATGAAATGACCGGAATTGCTGATGCAAAGAAAATGTACGTTGTTGGAGCCAGGATCCTAAAATTTAGAAGAAGAAAAACAAACATTAAGAAAATTACTGGTCTTGATTGCAAAGAACTGGTAAAAAGAGTGTTTAAATTCAATTGGGTTACAGACTAGTGAAATAGATTTATGTAGAAAGTTTTGAGGCACCTTGTTCAGAAATTATACCAGCAAGTATATAAAAAAAGACTAGAATGACCTTATGACCCAATTCAATCAAATTCAAATATAGTAGTAACTAAAAAAAAGCATTAATTAGTATGTGAATTTTGTAGAAAAATGAAAAGAAGGTAACCTGAGACCAGCCTTGAAACCACTAGTCCAGTCTTGCTTGTAGCACCTCAGTCTCCCCTTCAAATCATTGTTGATACCACGAAATGGCACAAATGTTTCTTCCATTTTTATTCTATTTGCTTTTTACAAGTAGACAAAAATGAAGAGAAGGAATAGATTTGAATATTTGTAATTAATTACATGATTCAGCGTCCGTGAGATGAACAAATCAAACAAGTTTAGAGATTAAAAAAAGGGTAAATCTAGGGATTGGAACAATGTGTTGCCATTAGAGAGAGATTAAGGAAGCGAAGATGCGAAGAAGGGAAGAGGAAGCATGAAATGGTTTGAACCGCGATTAGAGGAGATTTCAGAGAGAAAGAGAGACAGAGAGAGAGAGAGAGAGAGAGAGAAAAGAAAAGAGGCGGTGAATGGTGAGGTAGGAGGCAGAGCAGCAGATATGCATTTATAAAGGAAAGGGAAGAGGAGAGAGTCACTGGAGAAGAGAGAGAGGGGGGGAGGAATTCGGATCCAGTGAAGTAACTCAATTTTTGAGTTTAAATCAGGACCGTCTGATTCGGATCCGAATCATCCATCTGGAAGTGGAGCGCACACATTCTGATGACGAATTTGAATTCCGAAACAATCTCGAGCGACAGAATCTAATCGGACGGTTCTGATCGAAAACCCAAAAGTTAAGTTACTTTATGAGATCCGGACCCGGGGGGTTAAAAGTAACTGTTTGATGTTGTTTTGGTAAAAATTGTAAATAAAATGAAAAGGAGGAAGGTGGTGGTGGTGGTCAACGTGGGAGGTGTGCCAGAGCAGAGAGAGAGAGAGAGAGACTATGGCTTCACTTTGGATTTTTTTTAAAAACCGTAAATAAAAAAATTAAATCTACGAAACCAACATGATGACACCAGGATTTACAAAAAACCATCAGAACCGAGATGCCATCTCGGTCCGAAGGAATTTTTTTTCTCCGGACCGAGATGCCATCTCGGTCCCCATCTTTTTTTAATTTTCCAGCAGCTCACGCCACAGAAAATCCCCAAATACTTCCGGACCGAATTGGCATTTCGGTCCGGCAAAAATTTCCCTCCGGACCGAGATGCCAACTCGGTCCCATTGTTTTTTCCTCCGGACCGAGATGGCATCTCGGTCCCATTGTTTTCTTTACTGCAGCCTTCCCTTCCCTTCTTCTTTCCTCCATTTTCTTTCCTACCCAGCCCGAGGCTTCTTCCTCTTCTTCTACCCGAAACCAAACCAAACAAAATTAATTTTAACCCCTCAAATTTTCAGCCATTTTTTATTCTAATTACATATTTGAATATAGTTTTGAGAGAAGAACAAGAAAAGCTTCAGATCTACAAGTTTCATTGGGTACGTGATTAAATTTTTTATTTGAAAAAAATATCCGAAATTTATAATTATTTAGTTTAGTTATAGAATAAATTAGTTTTTTGTAGTGTATTGTAGTGTAATTTAATGTATTATAGTGGGAATTTTGAATTTAGGAAAAAAATCCGAATTTTAATATTTTTTGTAAAATTATTTAGTTTAGTTTGTATGTAGTGTAAATTAGTTTATTTTAGTGTATTGTAGTGTAAATTAGTTTATTTTAGTGTTATTTATTTAGTGATTGTAGTGTATTTTAATGTATTGTATTATAAATAAATTGTATAAATAGTTAAAGTAATTAGAGTAATTTAGAGTAATTTTGTGTAAATAAATTGTAAATAAATTTAAGTGTGAATAAATATTTAGTGTAAATAAATTGTATATAAATTGTATAATTTTTTAGTGCAAATAAATTTAGTGTGAATAAATATTTAGTGTAAGTAAGTTGTATAAAAATTGTATAATATTTAGTGTGAATAAATTTTATAAATATTTAGAGTAATTTAGTGTATAAATTTATTGTATATAGTGTTAGTAATTGTATAATGATTTGGTTTGCAAGTAGAGTAATCTTGGTCATAGTTTTTTTTAAAAATAAATGTAGAATAATTTAGGCTTTTTTTAGTGTAATTTAGGCCTTTTTTAGTATAATTTAACTAATTGTATGTTTTTTTAATTTTGTATGTAGAGTAAATTAGCTAAAGGAATTTTTGATTGTTAACTAACTGGAGTTTTTTTATGTTGTAATTTTATTTATATTGTAGTGCAAAATGGCTGCTGAACAACGCTTGTTGCAATTGCCTGCTGAGGAACACAAGATATCGTTGGTGAATACAACGGTATTTGTTTAATATCGTGTTGGATTTAAATTCCAAAATAAACTTGGAAGTTTAAATTAATTTTTGTTCTTTACATTATTTTGCATGAAATTATCGTTCCAGCCTGTTCGTTCACTGCGTACTGGTCCTCGGCAAATGGGCATTCATTACCAGCCTCGGATGAAAGAAGGTTTGGTGTACTTAGGCCTGTACCAGATGAAGGATGTGACGCATTGTCAGATTGATAAAGCGTTGATCACTGCGCTCGTCGAGAGGTGGAGGCCCGAGACGAATAGTTTTCATCTTCCGGTGGGGGAGTGCACAGTGACACTGGAAGATGTCAGCTGTCTGTGGGGCTTACCTGTTCAAGGTAAAATATTTTTTCTTACTAATTTATACTTTTGTGAGTAATTTATATTTAGTGCAGTTAATTTAGTGTAAATAAATGTAGTGTAAATAAATTTAGAAATAAATTAATTTAGTGTAAATAAATTTAGGAATAAATTAATTTAGTGTAAATAAATTTAGGAATAAATTAATTTAGTGTAAATAAATCATATTAATATTTAGAGTAATTTAGTGTAAATATTTAGAGTAATTTAGTGTAAATAAATCCTATTAATATTTAGTGTAAATAAATTGTATAAATATTTAGAGTAATTTATCTTTTTTTTAGCGTATTGTAGTGTATTAAATTGTATTGTAAATATCGAGTATATCTTTATCTCTAACATCTATGTTTACAGGAAAGACAATTGCTGGACATACATATGATAATTGGTCACTACTGATCGAAGAATGCCTAGGGCATGAGGTCTATGACGGCAATGAAGACAGTGATGATGAATTTTTTTATTCAAAGGTGGCCGACAATGGCGAAGTTAAGAGATCCAAATACCATATGCGACTAAAATGGTTGAAGGACCGCTTTAAACGGAAACTTGGCACATGACACTCCCCAGGAGAGCGTCGACCGACATACACGGGCATACTGCATGGACTTGTTGGATCGATGATGTTTCCCGATGCGAACTCAAGTTCTGTCCCGATCATGTACTTGCAGTTCTTAGAGAATTTGGGACACCTGGAAGAGGACTACAATTGGGGAGGTGCTGTACTTGCCTGCCTGTATCGTGAGTTGTCTCGGGCTTGCAGAAAGAAACAGTTTCGATTAATGGTCAGTACTACTGCTGCAGATGTGGTGTTGGACGCGGTTTCCTATAGGCCGGCCCAGAGGCAGGCACGATTACCATTTGGCGGTGAAAACCAATTGGAGAGGCTGGCTTTTGGCGCAAGATGACTATTCCGCATCAATGGGATGGCAACCCTATTAGAGGTATATTTATTAACATGTATTTAATTA
>JAJGRW010000649.1:35101-95181 GCA_025461045.1 Carex parvula | reverse complement strand
CCTGTTCGGCTGCCACGCGGGAACGGGAATGGATTTGGGTTCGGATTCAATTTGAGGTCCTGTTCGGCTGCAACTGTGGCCGTGGGAAAAAAAAAATTCACTCAGAGTGAAACTTTTTTTTCCCACGCGCACAGTGTTTTGGCCATTTAAATTGGATCCGAACCCAAACCCATTTCCGTTTCCGCGTGGCAGCCGAACAAGCCCTGAATGGCCAAAACACTGTGCGCGTAGGAAAAAAAAAATTCACTCCGAGTGAATTTTTTTTCCCACGGCCACAGTGGCAGCCAAACAGGGCTTATTGTTGAAGGGTTTAGACGTTTAGTATTGGGCTGGATCTAGCAACGGCTTGTGGCTCTTGAGAAAATTCAAAGTTGGATTCTAGATTGTCAAGTAAACACTTGATTTTTCTTTTCTTTTTGTTCTTTTAATTTTAGTAGCTGGATGGCTTTATAAAAAGTTTTAGCTACAAACATCTTCACAAATATTCAGCCCATTAATTTTAATTGCTGGATCTTCTACCACCCATCCAAGCCCACAATAAATTGAACCCCAGTTCTTATTAGCTATGTTGCATGGATACGGGTATGGGTATCGTATCAGATACGATACGGAATAAGATGATACGATAATTTTCAACACGATATGAGTATCGGACGATACGATACGGGTATCAATACAGAAATATAATATGTATCGGATACGGGTACGGACCATATACGAAGTATCAGGATAACATAGGTTATTAGATTACTTCCAGAGCCTATAATGGGCCCAATATTCAGCCCATTACATCTATCAGTTGAATCCTTTTTGGTAGTTACCCAACAAATTTTCTCTAACTTCTAACCTCCAAATCTCCAATACCAAGAACTGATAGACCTAGTCCAGGGAGGCTATCTGGTTCTGTTAGGATGGTTTGGGCCGGTACCAGAGTGTTGTTTCGGAATTTTTTAACCAGAGAGGATATGTTGGGACCTCTTGTTTGTCAGACAGATCAGTTGCAATGTGGAACAGGCCATTCCTACGTGTAATAGGATCTCTTAACCAGTTCTCATTTCTTTCTATAAAAGGTTAAAGAAAAGGATTCACATGTCTCTATTTTTTTCTCCATCGTACTTTTTATTTTTAATTTTCTAATAATAAAAATTTTAAAATTTGTTTGTCAATGTAAACTGTTAGATTTAATATATATTATATTTTCTATATGTAAATAAAAAAATTATAATTTTTCAATTTTGGTTTTATATAAATCAATATGTTGAAAAATCAACGTTCAAAATTTATCCACATCAGTGTACTTTTGCAAGTACTTGATGCTAATCAAAACAATATGAGGATATTGCAATCTTTTATGTGTGCATAGAGAAAATGATATATATCATATCTAACGGTTTTACTTTGATATTTAAATTTTATGTTATTATGATTTTAAAAATGAAGATACGATAGAAGCATAAAAAATGAAGGCATTTGAATCCTCCTCAAGGTTAAAATATTATAAAACAAAGAGAGGATAATTGCACGGCGCAAGGCACAGTGATAACATTCCAAATTAAGAATTAAATCTTTATCATTACCAGAATCTAAAGGATTCCAAAAATAGCTGATCGCATCACATGTGGCCTTTATTACAAAAAATAGCATGCATGAATAATAAATCAGTCTAAAACTAATCCAAGCCCACAACAAATAAAATCCATGCCCTATCAGGCTTTGCGTTCATAGCCTGTAATAGGCCTACAAGTCAGCCCATTAATTTCAGTTCTATTCTATTTACCCACTAAAAAAAATTGCATAGGAAGAATATCTCTTATCTTCGTTCTCCTCCAGAAATACAGCGCAAGTGGGAGAAGCGCTGAATCAATAAGCGGACATTAATATCTCTAACCATTTTAGAATAGAAAAAGAAAAGAAAAGGAAGAGAAATTTAATGGAAACCTTAAAGGCGTTCATCCGACCTCCTCCACCTTGTTTTGACTATAAGACGGCAGTACTCGCTGAGACGCGGTCCACCGTGGCTGTGGCGCACCCAGAGTTGATGGACCTGGTTCAAGGAGGCTCTCTGGTACTGGTACAGAAGCGGCGGTTTGGGCCGGTACCAGAGTGGCGGCGCTGGTTTGTAGAACCAGAGAGGATATGGGTACTTGGGACCTCTCACTTGTCAGAGAAATCAGCTGCTGACGTGGAACGGGTCGTACGGGCGGTACAACCTGATAATGTGGTTGTGGAGCTATGTCGCAGCAGGCAAGTTAGAAGAAACGCTTAACTATGCAATTTTCATTCTCTAATTGGATTTTTTAATTGAAACAACGGCCAATATATTAACCCAAAACCTTACTAAAATCAATACATTCATTAGCCAAGGTGCATATCCAGTATTATGCACAATGGATATGGTGTTTGAAAGGTCGAAGGTAATAATTCATAACAGTAATATTTCAACTCCTTGATTGTCATTTGGAGATTCCCGTCTGTACCAAATCAATATAGATAAAGCTAACTCGTGTATTTGCAGAGTTCTATTTCAGAGCTGGAATAATGTATGCTTCAGCAGATGACCAGAATGCCCCACTTTTGAATTCGAACATGTTTTCCTTAAGTGGCGCCAAATTTTTCGGAGCAATTAGCCGTAGTATAAACTTGGGTACCTTTCTTCTTCCCATGTTAAACATTTAACTACACGTACCAGGTACCTGTTTGTGGTACTAATTCAAGGTTTCAAATTTTACATTTAATTCAAATGCAGGGGGGCAGAGTGCCCTTGCATTACGGCTGCTCTTGGCTGTGTTTTCTTCGAAAATTACTTCTGGCACAAATCAAACTTTTGGAGATGAGGTTATATTTGACATCTTCTAGAAGCTTCTGGTTCTGACATTTCTCGACTGCCCTATATAATAACTGTTGATATGTTCTATTTTTAATATTATGTGTAGTTTCGAGCGGCCAGGAAAGCAGCTGAAGAAATTGGAGCTCAAGTAGTTTTGGGTGATCGGCCAATTGAAATAACAGTATATATCTCTCTTAATTATTTTAGTATCTCATTCCAATGGTCTATTTTATCCAACTATTTCATTTTGCAATGGCTAATTTTAGCTTCAACGTGCTTGGAATTCTCTCAACTGGAATGAAAAATTGAGATTCGTGACTTTGCTTTTTCGTGGTATAACTTCTCCTTCACTCGAAAGTAAAGAGGGTGATTTTGAGGTGAATTTTGTGCCAATATCTCGATGTAATAAATAAACTATGCTGTCTTTCATTATTTCTTAATTGAGCACATTAAATACGCAGATTGAAGATAAGGGAGGAGGTCCATTTAAGTTATATGAACAGCTGAGCAATACATACCCATCCCTTCTACAACCTTTAATACACGAGCGTGACACGGTATATCTCATTCTTTTAACCAGAAACTTACATTGAAAATTTTGATGTGTGTGCCATTATTGAGCCTGAGATTGGTACTAGGTTGAGTGCTCCCAAATGCTTATATTAAGCTCATTCAGGTTGTTGGTTCATTTGTTCAGCCAAGAATCAGTTAAGCCTCAATGAACTAAATTTATACATTCTGAATTAAACTTTTTTATGTGTACTTTCAGTATCTTGCATGGTCTCTAAAACGGAGCAAAGCTGTGAATAATTGTAACACAGTGGTCGGGGTCATAGGGAAAGGTCACATGAATGGTGTGGTCTATGCATTAATGGCGGACCAAGGAGATTTGCGCTTCCGTGATCTCGTTGGAAGAACATCACAGGAGAGCTCTAATAGCTGGGTGAAGAGTCTAATTAAAGGCTTAATTAGAGATACCATAATTGGTGTTGTTCTTTGGGCTCTGTATGAACAATTACAGAAGGCCTTTTAAGACTGTAATCAACACGGTACTAATTGAGTTTATATGGAAAAATGTCAAATATTGAATGAATAAATAATTATGTTATTTACAGTACAAATTGTGAAATACAAATTTCAGATAATTTACTTTGCTTTATATATAACTACAAGAAAGTTCAGCTAAGAATGTGGTGTTACTGAATTCTGATCAGAAGTTCAGCTAAGAATGGTCCTTATCTATCTAACTCGGCTATTTCAAGAGAACTATGGTTGGATGTTTCCCACTGGTTGACAAAATGTCGAAAAAATGCATTTCTATTCATTGTATTTCTTGAAGTAGTCACATAATTACCCGCAAAAAGATGATTTAATGAGACTCGACAAATGGGGCACGTTGAGTGTGACTCGAGCCAGACATCGATGCAGCCGGAATGAAAGTTGTGGCCACAGGTCGGCATGATTCTCAGTATGTCTCTTTCTTCATACTCCCCTAAGCATATGGTACACCTAAGAATTTAAGGCCGAAAAAGGCACTACTTCAAACTGCATATATTATTTGATATAATTTTCTTTGATTACATATTTCTAATATTCAATTTCACTTACTGATCTTCTGTTACACAGGGAGACTGCTTGATGTACTTTAATGTTGGCATTGCTGCAATCACAACTGGTTCAAGTCCATCTACAATGCACTCTGGCTGCTGAAATGCATCATTTCAGAATATTGAATAGAGTAAATAATTCAAACAAGCAAAGGTAGGTTCCATATCAGTTGAGAAAACTTTGGATTGACATATTGGATATTCCTAAATTTAGTGTCATGTAGAAAACTATGGACATTAATTTAACAGTACACGAAAAAAAAAGTAAAGTAAAGAAATTAATTTACTATTTTCATGCAAATAAAATTGAAATACAACAATGAATGCCTTATTGGTATAAAAATTATAGTATAGCAAGAAAACCATGATATTTTGTGTCGCGCGCATTTGCGAGCGCATCTCGAACTCATAAGGAACTGTCCGGAGATCAACTGACTCGTTACGGCCACATACCACACGTGCACAAACGAAGATGATCAGACCTAAGCTCACAACGAACCCGACGAGTGTTGTCGCGAGATTCAAACCGGAGTCTAGCATATCATCAACTTGTTTGTCATGGACAAAATTGGTTTGGAATGGTGGAAAAGGGAGGAGAATGGGAAGAAATGCAAATAAGGGATTTAGATAGTTGAACTGCCATTTAGGATTAGGAATAGCTTTGCAATATGGCAAGGAATTAAAGAAGCCTGGTTAATTGTAATAGGTATAACAGATACGCTTTCGTTTGGAATCAAACAGCTATCAGAAGTGCCTTTTTATGGGCTGGGACCAGCTTTATTTTTCTAGTTCAAACTCTAGTCATGTAAAGAAAGGAAGGAGATGTTATTCCAATACAGACCATCGATTTAATACCAACGGACCGGATCGATCTGATTTTGAATTAGATGATCCTCTTTGTATAATTATGGTCCGTTCATTTCAAAAGTACGGTACATTTTTTTTTATAAGGAAAAACTTCATTTTTAAATCTCATCTTCATTGAAAAACGTGACATGACGTGACTAATACGTTGTCACTTGAACACATCACGTGATAAAAAAAAATTCACATGACGTGACTTATCACGTTCAATTTTTTTTTTCTAAGTTTTAAGTTCATAAAAATTAATAACAAAATATAATAAAAAATAAAAAATATTACAAAATAAATTATAGTAAAGATATAAATATAAAAAAAAATATTCACGTAATGTGCCACGCCACATAAGGTGATTGATCACGTTCAATTTTTTTTTAAGTTTTAAGTCAGTTCATAGAAAATAATAACAAAATATACTAAAAATTAAAACGAATACAAAATAAATTATAATAAAGAAATAAAGTTGAAAAAATAGGTCATATAACATTACGTGACTGATCATGTTCAATTTTTTTTCCTAGTTAGTTCATTACAAATAATAAAAAATATACTAAAAAAAAGAAATTATTACAAAAGAAATTATAATAAATAAATAAAGTTGAAAAATTGGCCACATGACGTGACCGGATCAATTTGCGCGACGTGACGTGAGCCGATCAGTTTGCGTGACATCACAAGATGGTTAACAATATGACTAAATTCAAATTGTACCGTAGTAACTCAAAATTTGAGTTTGGATCTGGACCATCCGATTGAAACCTAGACCAACCCAGTTCGAGATAGAATTCATGGGTCCTTTCAATACTCGTGTATATTCTGATTGAATGGTCCGGATTCAAGCTCAAACTTTGAGTTACTTTATGATCCGAATTCCTACTAGTTATGCCGGTGTGTTTACCATGCTTTTTAGTGCGCCTTATTTATGAGATAGTTGAAAGAATAAAGTTATATTATTGTTGGGTTTTTGGGCCGGGCCGGTTGTTTGCCATCAGATTATTACGGACTGAGTAGTCTTGTGAGTAGTCATGGATTTTGAATTATTTTCAGGTCTTGATTTGTCTCGTGTTCAGTCGGATATCATCAAGTTGTCTAGATTTACATCTGATTGTTTTCAATCTATGGTTATTTCAGATCCCGATCGTCTAAAAATAAATTGGTTGGATCGAGTTAGACTCGTCTAAGGATCGTGTCATTTTTTGAATTATGAGTGACTAGGTTACGGGTTAGGTCGGATTCCAGATTGTTTAGCTTCAAACCATCTCGGATTTTGAATCGGATTGGATTTCAAACTCGAATTTGTTGGTCATCTCGGATTACGGATTGTTCGGGATCAAGTTAAATAGATTTTGTGTCATTTTGCTTTAGGTCATCTTAATTTCAGGATCTTGTATCAGGTCGTCTCAATTCAGATTGAATCAGTTTAACTTTTCAGATTCAAATTCAGATCGGATAATTTTTTTGGAATCGAATCAGATTTTGTTCCTTTGAACAGAATAATGAAACTGTTATTCACAAGCTGAGCCAGCATTGAACGAGCTAATTACGAGACTTTTCTGAACCGATCTCGAACAACCCATGAGCTACAAGTATTTTTGCAAGCCTCAAGCATTATCTCACAAGAAAAACCATGAAGGCACAAATATGGAAAGCAAATTGCGAATAGTACATTTGATTATTTCCATAAGCTAAGTCAGTATTTACTTGACAATTTGCCAAACTGAGTGAGTATTACAAAAAAAAACGAAAAAATCTTCAGCAACAACTAAATTAGTTGAAATTGCAAATCAACATCTCTGTAGAGAAAGTTCTATGGCATTATTGCAAAAGTAGTCCCTTAATCCACAAACACAAGTATACAAAGTCAAGAAATGCTCCATCTCTACTTGTAACTTGAAACAAAACAAAGATCACACAATATAAGAAAACAACCCAATTCTTTTCACCGAAGCTTCGTATTGACCTTTTGGTTCCTGGCTGCCTCTTTCACCATTTCAGCATACCCTTCAATTGGTGGTGTAAGCGTAGCCATCAATCTGTCGGATGGGAATGGCGTAAGATCAGGCACTAGTGCAGCCTCTCTGAGCTTCTCTGGCAATGCCTCGATTGCCTCCTTTTTTAGCTTCAGAAAGTCTGTCTCGGCCTTTTGTCTGGCACGGTGCCGCCTCATCAAAACCCTAGTGTATTCCTTCGCCAATTTCCTACCATCCTCTACAGTCAATTCATATTTTGGTATCGCGTCTTCGTCTACTAAACCCAGAGCTATGTAATCTAAACCTGGCGGACCTGTTATGGAGATATTGTCATCTGATTATCTCCCAAAGATTACAGGATTGATAGCATGTTGGTTTGAGACTGAAATTGGGACCCACAAAGCTTGAAGCTTAAGAGGGTCCCTTAATAAGGGTTGTGGGTCTGGAATTTCACCCTGACAAGATAAGCGGGTTCCCTCATCAGTACCACTGGAAACTCGAACAATGTATGCAATGCTGTTCAATACTGGTACTGTAATGCACCTACTGTCACAGTACAAATGCCCATACTGATTTAGTATAAGACTAGCAAACAACTTGTTGCAAAGTAACAGCACGACACTCTATGTACAAATGTTATCACAAGAACTTCTTGTGCTGTATATATTGGTCCAACTACCAAACCAAAATCTATTTTCAGTACAGTTACTACTATTATCAGATCAAATCAGGAACTAGGTTTGTAATAATTACCCATTTGGACACGCCTATTTTGTTCCTCTTTCTTCCCATCCTTAGCGGCTTTCTTCTGAGCTTTGATCATTTCAAGCTCCCTCTGCCTCTCCTTCGAAATAAGACCCAATTTCTCACGCTCGACCTCCCTGGCTCTCTGTTGGGCTGTGAGGTAGCGGATCGGGGTCGGGGCGGAGAGACAAGAGTTGGCCATGGTGGTAATGCGATTCCCCGTCTCCTTGTCGACCTGGTTTCCGCGCTCCGAGTCGGGTTCGTCGGAACCTTGCTTCTTCTTTGGCAAGGAGGCACGCTTGAGCACCTGGCCGGTCTTGAGCTTTCCCTTCCCCTTCGCTGTGCCACTCACGGATCGGGTTAGGATCAGGGTTTGGTTTTGCGAGAGCGTTTTGAGAGAGCCGAGAAGCGATTGTCGAATCATGGTGGTTTGTCGGAGAGAGATCTGCGCTGGTGGTACTGGTAGGGTTTTTGGTTTTAGCACTGGAGGTGCGACTTGGGAGCAGCCGGTTGCTAATTAGGAATTGCGAAGGAGAGAGGAATTCATATCACCTGAGATAACTCAAGTTTGGAGTTAAGATCCGAACCGTTGGATCTGCTTTAGCACGAATATTAAAAGGGCCTGTCCATTCCATCTCGGGCCGGTTTGTCCCGGAGTCTGATCGGACGGTCCGGATCTAAAATAAATTTTTTGAGTTACTTTAGAGTATCCGGATTGAGGAGAAACTGGGAAGTGAAAATATTGGACTGGGCTTAAGGTGGGTAGGAGGGGATAGAGAAAAGGAAAATGCTACAAGGGTATTGGGCTGAGATAACTGACGGCCTAAATGAGACTGTGTTTACATGATAGGCTTTTTTAATTTTGTTTTTGTTTTAAGCCCAAAAATGTTCTCACATGTCAAGGAATATACATGGTTATGTACTAACTTTTTTTTTTCTGAATGATATGATTAATTATACACTGGAGAGTAGGTCCGATGGGCATCGGACCTACTCTGGTTCGATGGGCATCGGACCTACTCTGGTTCGATGGGTTCAATCACTGTTGATTTGCTTTTAGATTCGTGCAGAATGCTTTAAAATTCATGCGCATTTGTTTTAATGTTGGTGCGCACAAATCTTAAATTAAATCGGACGGTCATCGTACTCGTTGAACCTAAAAGTAGGTCCGATGGGCATCGGACCTACTCCGTTCTCTTAATTATATAGTGCTGTGATTTCATGATATTTTTATATTTATGTTTATTCAACTCTCTGTCTATTAGCATATATAGAGAGAGAAGATGCTTCAATGTTTAATGACTTTGTTTAATTAAGTATTTATGTTCTAATATTTAACATGTACTTGAATTCTTGAAAAAATCACCCAAGCTAAGATAATTGAAACTTGGGGTACAAAAAATTCCGTGCAAAATTTAATATGAATATAGAACATGACCAGTTCATACTTCAGAATATATATAAGCTTATGTCAAAGATTGAGAAAAATGAAACTCTAATTATATTTATTAAAAGCAACTTGCATTGAACAACAATTATTCACATCTAAACCCAATAAACCAATTTAGTTAACCACGCTATAGTGACCGTACCTAAGAGCATCTACATCATTGGTATTATGAGAGTTTCTAATATGATGTAGCAGTTTCTAATTCAATTTCAGAGATGTGGAAGAGTTTCTTATTTAGAAATTATGCAAGAAAGTTTCTTATTAAGAAACTGTTTATAAACTCCACCCTAGTCAAATGATTGGCTCAAATTATTTTTCTTTTTTAATTTATTGCTGATGTGGCTTAATAGAAACTCTGAAATTAATTTCAGAGAGGTGAGAGTTCGAAACTTTAGAGATCTTAATTTCTAAAATATAGCTAACAGTTATTTAGAAATTTATTTGAGTTGCTGGGATGCAGATGCTCTAATAGAATTTATATTTGTAAATAGGTAAAATCCTAATTCATAGCAAGGACCTTCATTAATTATTGGGTTTTAACATCTCTAATTATTGAAGGTCCGGCATTTCATACAATATATAATATGTTGAAATTAAGGCGATATATTATATTGTATACTATAAAATTCCTAAATGCCAAACAAAGTCAGAGGTCCGTGATATAAAATTATATTTGTAGGTCTTATATGATGGATGCCATTTTAATACGCACGATTAGAATTGAAAATATATGAGAGCTGTACTTAATTATTGGAGGCAGGCCTCTCTCAATTAAAGTAAATTTTAAACCCTATCAAGATCACATTACGTGGAATAAATATGCTGATCTCTGATTGGTTAGTTTTTTTTACAGGATTTAATTTGATTGGTGGAGAGAAGAGAGGCGGTGAAAGGGGGGCAGCGGGCAGGGCAGCAGATGACACGCTCCCTGGTCAAACCTCATCTCTGCCTCTTTCCTTCAAACACGGATCCTTCTCCATCCCATAGGCCATCAATTTCTTCGTCAATTCAATATCTTACACAATTTTTCACGCAACTTAAATTATACATTTCATTATTATAAAATATATACTTAACTATTATAAAAGAGTGAAAGTATATGATAAGAGTAAAGATGTTGTCCCCCGCACTCCAGTTTTCTAAACGTTCCTCCATTCTAACTAACTTTGTCAATCATTAAACTACCTTGAAAAACGTGTAAAAGATGAGTCCAGTTTTTTCTTTAAATACTTGATATCTTAAGTATGAATACTTGATGAATTATATATGAATATTTGATATCTTAGGTATGAATACTTTCTATGTATAAATATTTGATGAGTCCAGTTTTTTCTTTAAATACTTGATATCTTAGGTATGAATACTTGATGAATTATATATGAATATTTGATATCTTAGGTATGAATACTTTCCATTTTGGGAGAATACTTTTCATATATGAATATTTGATACCTTGAAAAACGTGTAAAAGTATGTCATCATGGATCTCATTTGAAAGAGAAAATTGTGTAGAACACTTTCGTGGTTTTAGATTTGCAAAATTCCTCATAGATAGTCAGAAATATTAGTTAGATTGAACGGAGAAAAAAAAAATCACCTTGAAAAACGTGTAAAAGATAAGTGATGTGTCCAGTTTTTTTTTAATACTTGATGTCTTAGGTATTCATACTTTTCATTTTGTATGTGAATTAATTTAATCAATGAATGTAGCACTAGTGGTGTGATCCACGTGACTTTTTGGTTGTGGTCCCCAATGCAGTCTGACAGTTACTGCCCCCGAAAAGTAATGGTCCCCAGTTTGTATGTGAATTAATACTTGATATCTTAGGTATGAATACTTGATGAATTATATATGAATATTTGATATCTTAGGTATGAATACTTTCCATTTTGTATGTGAATTAATGTATGTTGAATAGATGTCTGACATTTGTACTTTGACCGTTAGGGGGACGTTTAGGGGACTGAATGGGGGGGACTGTTAGTCGATCCCATATGATAATATGCATGTTATGAATCGGTCTGTACTATGGATTTATATTTCTATTTTTAAAATTTAAACAGTTGATTTGAAGTATTCAACATGATATTCATATGAAAACATATTTTACAAAGCAAATTTTACATTATTTAAAACAATTTTACTATTTTTATTATAGAAAAAAAAATCACTACTTTCAAATGGACCAGAATTTTTAAATCAACTGTTTTCTATCTATCTAGAAAAATAGTAAAAATATTGTAAAAAATGTAAAATTTGATCACGAAATACAATTTCATATAAAAATCATGTTTAACTGTTTGAACTTTTGAATCCATACTATGAATCGATTCGTACTATGCATATTATCATATACTCATTATAAAAAGCACTTAATTATAATAAAATACCGAAATTTTTATTAATACCATTTAAAAATATATATATAAATAAAAAAACCACTTTTTTGGAATTTCAAAAAATACCAGGGCTGCAAGGTCAATCGGCGGCTCTTTTTTTGGGGGCCGCCATGTTCCGCCAATTGATCCTGTGGCCCCATTTTTTTTTTTTTTTCACGGACTTGAAACTGTATGTATCGCTACATATTTGACCTTTCAGTTGCTAATTTGAGTCAAGTTGGTTATTAAAATACGATTTTCTGTGAAGACATACATTTTCATTCGTTAGTTTCTACAACAAAAATATGGTGGGGCCGCAGCGGCACATGGCGGCCCTCAATCTTTGGGGCTGCCAATTGACCATGCGGCTCTGGTATTTTTTGAATTCGGAAAAAAAGGTGGTTTTTTGTTTGTTTTTTAATATGGTATTAATAAAAATTTCGGAATAAACTATGCATATACTATTATAAATATACACTTATCTATTTTAGTTTGACGAACAACTATGAACAGCTGACATGAGATTTATCCAAATCAAAATATATTTTCTAAATTTTTCAAAATACAAACTGAACTATTTCAAAATATACATAGTTCATTGCAGATGTACGTATTGCTTATTACAAAATGGAACTTCACTATTAAATTTTTTTATATTTTTTTTTGGAGAATTTAAGAGACAAGAACAGGAAGGACAACTCTAATATTTTTCTGCATTGACTTTAATAATTTTAAGCTATGTTGTGAAAACCCAAAAATTAATTGCAACCTATTCCTACGGCAACATGTAGCTGTCCATTAATTAAGAGAAGTCAATCTTCACTTGAAAATTCATTTAATATGTAGAGAGATTAAATTTAAATCTCCATTCTTTTTGTTAGTTTGGTTTCCTATCTTTTTTTTTTTATTTACTTCAAATCTAGATATTAAAAACGATAATTTCGAAGCTTTTGATTCTGTTCTATATATCAATAACTAAATATGTATTCACATTGAAATTTTGAAGTTTAATTAGAGTTCATTGTTTATATCATCTGGTTTATAACATTTGATTATAACGAACTATGAATTTTTTAGCTCCATAATCTTTTTTTATAGAATTATGTCTAAAAAAGGCATTAATTTAATGTATTATCATCAAGTTTGGTACTCATCCAAGATGTAGGGCTAATTTACTTTTATATATTCACTAACAGCAAGTGAATTAATTTTAGCTAGATTTTGGTTATTAATCACTCTCCATTACTGTAAAAGATTTCCTTCACTTTATGGTTTGAGATTAACTCTCAGCCACTTTGAGATTCAGCTAGCGCAGGGGCAGTATTATTAGGCTTTGAGATTTGTGCCAAGTTAAAAAGAACAATCTAGATCCAATAATTGTAAAAGTTTCCCTATTACGGTACCGGGAAGGATGTGAATTTGTATACTGGGATACATAGAATTCAGATCTTCCTCGGTACCGTAATAGGGAATCTTTTACAATTACTTGATCTGGACCGTTCTTTTTAACTTGGCACAAATCTCAAAGTCCAATAATACTGCCCCCTCCGTCGGCCCGAATCTCAAAGCGGCTGAGAGTTAATCTCAAGCCGTAAAGTGAAGGGAATCTTTTACAGTAATGGAGAGGATACTTGTCCGGGATACATAGGTGTGCAGAGAGATACATACTAGCAACCAATTAAGTCTTCTAGTATTTTATGTATACGGATGTACTAGGATAGATGTAGACTACCTATTCCTACAGTAATGTCAAATATATATATTCCTTAAGTACGTATAGTATATATATAATTATGTCAAACAAATTATTATATATCTGGGGCGGCATTGATGCACAAAACATGTTTGATTCCATTGGACAATTTTTTTATTTTTTAATAGTTGAACAAAAAGCTGATCTAAATTTGTATATAACAATTTTCTATTTTAATGAAAAATAAATCGTACAGTACCTCCACACCATTTTTTAAAGCCCGACCATAGTTTTCTAATCCAAAATCAAACATACAGTCATTCAAATATTTATATATATAGCTTTTATATGGCACAAAGTCACCTAGCCAAAAGATAACAGGACTATAATTAACAACATGATATTTATTTGAAAATATATTTTACAAACCAAATTTTAAATGTTTTAAAAATATTTTACTATTTATATCGGAAGTATTGATTTTTTTATCTATATAAAAAATAGTAAAAAATTCTAAAAGATGTAAAATTTTTGGTTTTTAATACATTTTTTAAAGTTAGTGAGTTTTAAATACCTACTAACAATTTCATTTATAAAAAAAAAAAACATATTTACAACGAGTCAAATAATTCTAATTTCTAAATTTACATTTTTATTCTCACAAAATTCTATAAATTACTTTAAAAATTACTCTAATCCTCTAATCTTACTTATATACACTCATAATTACTTTATTATAATCCCCATCTCTCTCCATGACCGGATCCGCTCTTCTTCGACCACCGTGTTCCGACAACCGGATTTTCTCACGGTCGTGCTCCGATCGAGATGGAGATAGAGACTCTATGCTTTGAGCTCTGACGATACTGCGCTCTCGGCTCCGCTTCACTCTCCCTCATTCTCCTCTCCGTACGAGAAGGTAGAGCCGAGAGAGAGTGGAGGTGTTGTGTCGGGGGTGAGACCTAGAAAGAGTGGGAGGGGCGGACTGGGATGGGAGGGGGAGTGGGGGAGGGGGGGAGGCAACTGCTAGAGTTTTGAAATCACCAAATTTTTCGTTGGCACCTTGCTAGAAGCAATTAGTGTATCCTTCAAATATATTTTCATATGAAAATCATATTTAACTGTTCGTTTTAATTGTTTAAACTTTAAAAATAAAATATGCATCTATAGTACAAATCGATCCTAAAAAATATATTACCATTGCCTCACTCATTATAAAATATGCATTTAGTACTATGGACAGCTGACATGAGATCTTGCCAAATCAAAATATATTTTCTGAATTTCTCAAACTACAAACTTAACTATTTCAAAATGTACATTGTCAATTGCAAAATGTACATATTGGCTTATTACAGAATGGAACTTAACAATTAATTAAATTTCTTTTTAAAATTTTAGGAGAATTTAAGAGATAAGGACAGGGAGGATAACTATAATATTTTTCTGCGTTTACTTTAATTATTTTAAGCTACCTTTTGAAAACCCAAAAAGTCATTTCAAATGATTCTGTGGCGGAAAAATGTAGCTGTCCATTTAAATAAGGGAAGACAATCTTCATTTCAAAATTTATTTAATGTAGAGGAATTAAATCTCCATTCTTTTTGTTTGTTTCGTTTCCTATCTGTTATTTTTACTTCAAATCTAGATATTGAAAACGACAAAGTTCGAAGCTTTTGGTTCTGTTCTATATATCAAGAACTAAAAATGTATTCACATTGAAATTTTGAAGCTTACAGTTCATTGTTTATAACATCTTGTTTATAGAATTATGTCTAAAAAAGGCATTTGATATATTACCATCAAGTTTGGTACTCATCCAAGATGTAGGACTAATTTTTTTTTATATATATTCAGCAAGTGGATTAAGTCTTCTAGTATTTTATGTATACCGATGTACTAGGATAGATGTAGATACCTATTCCTACGGTAATGTCAAATATATATATTCCTGAAGTACGTTGTATAACTATGTCAAACCAATTATTATGTATCTGTGGTGGCATTGATGCACAAAACAATTTTAAAGCCCGACCATAGTTTTCTAATCCAAAATCAAACATATATACATGCAGTTCATTCAAACATTTATATATATATAGCTTTTATATGGCACAAAGTCAACTAGCTACAGGATAACAGGACTATAATTAACAATCTGTGATATTATTATCCAATCACCTCGCTCTCCACTTTCATACCCTTTCGTGAATTTAATATTATACACTGATTTAGGGGTCATTTTGACATTTTTTTTGTCCTTTTGTAGTTATGGCCCTTAAAATAAAATAAAATGTTGACAAAATTTTCTCCTTTTTTGAGTTCCCCACAATCCCACATCCACCTCTAACCACTTCCTTATCCCTTGGACGGTTGGACTTCACTTCTTTAACCTAACCCCATGCATAGATGAATAGATATGGTAGGAAAGGGGTAGATGCACATATAATGCATCCCTTTTTGTAACTTAGCTTACCAGTAGCTATATATGCACTGGCATATGATCTCCTAGCTAACCCCACCTATGTGGAGTCTCCTCCCCTGCTGTATATATTTACTGATCATGATAACTTTCATTATTAATTGTAACAAAAATTTTACCATAACTTTTCAAGTACCATGGCAATTAATTAAGAGGGATCCTTTAATTTTCGGTTGACATAAATATAACAAGTTACCATGCATATGTGATATCTGTAAGTTTTAGGTTATATAAGGCTTGCAGTACTGCTGGTCGTATACCGGTGGTACACATAGATATATAGTATGCCTATATATAGTATTAATGGTTAGTAGTACAGTTTGGTACAAGATTTCTGTAGTATCCAGAATGGTTTTTGTCTGCTATTTATCAATTAATGTTTTATACCAAATTATATAGGCAATCGGACAATTTTGCGAGGCCTACAAAATCAGCATATACTATGCCAGTTCAGAAATTTAATGAGATCAACTATATACTACACCAATAAGTTGCTTGGATTATGACAGCATATAGTAATTTTTGTTAAATTACAAGAACAACACATGTGTAAGTTAGATGGCATGTCATTCTCTACTAGGCCACTACCACATGTGAGTTGCGATCCGATCGGCCTACTAAACAACCAGCACGAGTTACATGATTAGCTCCCTAGTCGGATGGTCCCGGAACCAATTGAGCTGTGCCTTATAAATCATGAACAACTAGCTAGGTGCTTACATGATAGTGAAATTGGTTGGTTGATCTTACAGTACCAGTACAGGGGCAATCAAGACAGGTCCAGTCGAAAGGGTGGCATTAGTAGGCTCTGAAAGGGATAGAGTATCTAAACCTGATGTCATATATTAATCTCTAATTATATTTCCTTTGGTAATTATCCAAGCTGACCAAGTAAATTTTTTGCATATGATACATATTATTTGCTTTTACAGCGGCACCTTGATGCTACGCATGCACCATGTGTAGAGTACATTACATGTCATTAATCACCACATGTTCACACACTATTTTTTCGTTTAGAAAAATATTTGGTGCCCCTCTTGTTTTGCCCTCTCTTTTCTTTCTATTTTTATCTATTAATTGTGCACAGTACATGCACATAAAAACAACGTAAGGTAGGTACCGATTAATTGTAGATAGTACTGGTACAGTTAAGTTGCATATTACGAGAACAATAAAACCAATTAATTAGAAAAATTAAATGGGGGAGGGAGGGGGAATCATATGAACATAATATCTTTTCTGTATTGTACGTAGCTAGCTAGGTTGACCTGAATAGCCCGTAGAATATGGAACTATAATTGACCTATAACAATTATTGAGTAAATGATTCCATTGAGATCATGCATTAATTTTTTTGTACACGACTTTGAAAATACTTAAATTTTTTTCTGTTATGATTTTTTATTTATTTAATTAATAACATCTAATATCAGCTGCAAATGCAGTGATAGCAAGATCTTACTTAAAATAGGTTATCCTGACAATCCCCCAAGTCAAAAGATCATTTTAGTCTCAGACTTTTATGTTGTAGACAGCTGGAATAATATCCTATTTTACGGTTTATTTTTGTACTATAATAACATGATAACACGATATCATATTGTAAGGTCAAGTTCTCCTTTATTAAATAATGATATTTACTTCATATGAAACCAATTGATTAATGCATCCAAAGTACAAGGCAATCAATTTAAAAGTCTCAGAAAAAAAAATATGTACTTTGGACAGCAATCTTAGATTATACAAGCACAATTAAGGTGAAAAAAAAATACGAAAATGGGAGGTTGGGGACAAAGCTTGATAATATGCAGAAAATAAATAAGATCCTCTGAGATCTATTTTGTCATTATTATACATGCATCAAGGAATATTAACTGGCAATTGGCTTTTGGGTGCTTCCAAAAAGCTCTTCTATATATGATTGCTGTCCATCCATAAATCTAATTAATCAAGAGAAACCACTTAAATGCATTGTCTTAATTATTCAGTAACAAAATTGTTTTTTAGAAAGGTGGGGTCAAGCCTTCATATATATAGGGCTGATAAAAAGGCTTGTAGCTCGTGGATTGATCAGGACTCGCATCTGACTCGATTGCTAACAGCTATTTTGTAACTGATCTGAGCTGTTAGCGAGCTAGCTTGCCGCTAGCTCGGTCCATAATTAGCGAGTTTGAGCTGAGACTAGCTCGCTCTCGGTCCAAGTGTGAATTTGTATTAAATTTGTGTGACTTGGGACTAGCTCGGTCCATAATTAACGAGTTTAAGTTGGGACTAGCTCGCTCTCGCTCTTGCTCTCGGTCCAGGTGTGAATTTGTATTAAATTTGTGGTGTTGGGCTATGGTACTTCGTAAAGTAAAGCGAATGTTTTACTTCACGTCTATATCTTCAAATTCAAAATTCAAAACATCGATCCGAACTGTTCAAATTGATCTCCATATTAAATTGAGCTTGGAGACCAAATTTTACAATTTTTAGAATTTTTTTACTTATTTTATTGGAATTATTTAAAATCACTGTTTTTCAGAAAACCGTGGACCATAAAAAATCAGTGATTTTCAAAAATTCCAAAAAAAAGTAATTTTTTTTCTAAAAATTGTAAAATTTGGTCTTCAAGCACAATTTAATATGGAATGAACTTGAACTGTTTGGATCGACGTTTTGAACTTTTAAATTAAAGATATAGACGTGATATAAAACACTCGCTTTACCTAGCGAAGTACCTTAGTCCAACTCTAAATTTGTGTGAATTTCTGTAATTCTGTGAAGATTAACTATGCATGAATTTAGTTGTATGAATTTGTGTGAATTTGTATGAATTTGTATGTTCATATGTGTAAAGTTCATGTTAAATTAATCGTTATGTTATGTAAAATGAATTTTTGTCATTATGTCATATCTAATGGGTTGGATTATGTAAATGTTTGATGGGTTTCATTATTTATTTATTTTTGAATTTGTATGATAGTAGTCCAATGAATCTTTTGGCTCGTGACGATTATGAGCTAAGATTTCAACTCGGCTCCTAAATCTCAGCTCACTCGGTTGATGTGGCAAGCAGATCATGAGCTAAGCGCAGCTCGTTGCCACCACTAATCATATATGCGTTAGAGATTTGTGCATAGTCAATTAATTATTATTATAAATATATAGACCAATGTTTTCAAAGGCGGAACTAAAAAATTTAGATTAAAAGTTTTGAAACATAAAATGCAAAAATAGAGAATGTGGTAAAAAAACGGCCTCTTTATGTAAATGAAACACTCACGAATTGGACAGGTATAGTACTAGGATGGGTGACCTCTTGAGAAGTTCAAGTTTTCTGATTCCAGATGGGTTTCATTTCTAACCTACCCCAACTTATTTGAAATAAAGGCTTTAAAAAAGAAGAAGAAGATAACGTGGTAGTTGAATTTCCACTCAAATTCTCCCACAACAATAATGAACAACTTTAACCACTAGACTAAAAGTAAAATATTGATATTTAATATGGAGGGTTGAAGTATATAAAATATTAAAGAAGAAGAAAATTCAATTGAATTTTGATATACATAATTGAAAAAGGGGAGCGCCTAGCTGTCCCCCTGTAACAATCTTCCATTTTGTCCTCTAGGCATTAACTACCTGAGGGATCACTAACAATCTGGGGGGCCACTAACTACTTGGGGGACTGCCTAATAATTGAAAGATTTTACAACTGGCGCGTGAAAATATGGATACCTATATGCGCAAGTATTAATCTATAATATATAAAGTATTCATATCTAAGATACCAAGTATTTAGAAAAAAAAAACTGGACACATCGCACACACATCTTTTACACATTTTTAGAGGTGGATTTTTTTTTCCGTTCAATCTCGCTAATATTTCTAACGATATGTGAGAAATTTTGCAAATCTAAAATCACGAACATCTTCTATAATTTTCTCTTTCAAATGAGATCCATGATGACATATTTTCGGGTTGTCCGTCGTGCAAGTATTCATATTCATACCTCGTCGTGTAAATGTGAATAATTCATGTATCAAGTGTTTGTATCTAACAAATTCTATTAATTTTTTTTCCATATGACACTGGATGATGTCTGAAGGTATTAATATCAAGTATTGCAAGTATTTATACCTCGTCATGCAAATGTGAATAGTTAATGTATCAAGTGTTTGTATCTAACAAATTTTATCAATTATTTTTTTCAAATGGCACTGGATGATGTCTGAAAGTATTAATATAAAGTATTCATACCTCATCATGCAAGTGTGAATAGTTCATATATCAAATGTTTGTATCTAACATATTTTATCAATATTTTTTTCTTGTGGCATTGGATGACGTTTAAAAGTATTAATATCAAGTATAGTAACTATTCATACCTCGTAATGCAAGTGTAAATAGTTTATGTATCAAGTGTTTGTATCTAATATATTCTATTAATTTTTTTCCTTATGACATCGAATGACGTTTGAAAGTATTAATATCAAATATTCCAAGCATTTATATCTGGTCATACCTCAATTAATTTATACCTCGTCAAATATTGCAAGTATTTATACCTCGTCAAATTTTACAAGCATCTGTGCATATCTCGATTAATTTTACAAGAGCAGCCGAATAGTAGTGAACATTGCTTTATTGCTATATAGTTCAATTTTATTTTTTGAAAAAATAGTTGCCACATGTTTCACTGTCGAAATAAAAATAATCTATCAAATTTTACAGATTATGTAATTGAAATGTTACAAACAAAATAAACAAAGACAATCTTCAAAAGAAACAAAACATACTTTATTGAAGTAATGATGACAGTATTCAAAAGAAACAAAACAAACTTAATTGAAGTATTCATATATCGTCATACAAGTGTGAATAGTTCTTGTATCAAGTATTTAGACCTAACATATTCTATCAAATTTAAATATTTTTACATATTGTGCTGGCTAACGTAGTGGCGCCTGCAAGTATTAATATCGACGCTTGCAAATATTTATACCTCATCATACAACAATAAATAATACTAGTTCCAAGTGTTCATACCACAATAAATTATCAATCTAACATGAGAGATCCAGTGAAAGGAGGAGCGAGTCACCGGAGATCCATGTCGCGGCTCCATGCCTAAGATCCAGCGAAAGGAGGAGCGAGACGTCATGCCTGAGATCGCCGCTCTAATGCCTAAGATCTCCGCTGTTAGGGTTTGCAAGCGCTACTTGAGATCGCCACTCTAGGGTTCTCATCGGAGTTAAAATTGAGAGACTTACTAGATTCGTCGTTTTATTTTCTTTTCTCTCTCTCGTTTTAGGCCAATAGGAGAAATAGATCAGAAAAGGGTTTTGGGGGTTAGTAGGGACCACCTTAGTTAATTAGTTAAATGAATGCCAATTGGATAAGACGGTGACGATTTGGGGGATTGAGAGGTGGGAGAAATTATAATTACTCTTAAAAAAAAATTAAAATTATGGAGTGTTTAGCATCCTTTGAAGTACACTAAAATTCGCTCCTGAATGTCGTTCCTTATAATATTCATAAAAGAATCTGTATTCGAATTTTGAATATGCAACCTATATAAAAGTACGAAATTACTGTTCTCATATACATATATATTGAATGTTTGTTGGGATTATAATAGCGATACGTACATAGGCTTAATTAGTCATCTAACTATATACACTACTACAAAAATGGTCATTGTACACTGCACATTGTACACGGATTTGACAATTTTATATAAAAACCGTGGCGAAATATCTGTGGGATCTCTACACGGGATCTCTACACGGATATTTATTAAAGAATCAGTGTAGAAAGCCTTGAGAAAGCTACACGGATGTTTATTAGGAATTGTACACGGATTATTGTTTAAATAACAGTGTAGAAAGCCTTGAGAGAGCTACACGGACCTTTATATAAAGAACTGTGTAGAAAGGTAGGAATTGTACACGGATTATTGTTTAAATAACAGTGTAGAAAGCTTGAGAGAGCTACACGGACGTTTAATAAAGAGCCGTGTCGAAAGGTAGAAATTGTACACGGTTTTTTGTTTAAATAACAGTGTAGAAAGCCTTGAGAGAGCTACACGGACTTTTAATAAAGAGCCGTGTAGAAAGGTTATTCTAGAGTTTTTGTTATATAAAATGCCTTCTCCTTCCAGCACCGTTTTGATCAATTAATACTCTCCGTATAGAAAGGTTATTATAGGGTTTTTTGAAAGTGAGAAGTAAAGAAAACTCCTAAGGTTTCCATCATCAGATCTGAGGAAAATCGTTGAAGATCAGTACTAATGCTTTCGCCTAAAGATGTCTGCACTTCAGAACTGTAAGATTTAAATTACTTTGCCATTTTATTTTGGATTTACGGATTCTGGATTGCTTGCGTTTTTTAATTACAAAAGGCAATATCTATATATGTTGCATGAATTGTAATATCTTAATATTTTCTATGGTTTTTGATGCAATATGGGCCTGCGCACGCTTCAGAAAAAGGGGTGTAACTTTTGATCCGTCCGTCGGATCGGGCTGAAATTTTGACAGGAACTCCACAACCCAAAGTCGGATTCGAAACTGATCTATGATCCGTTTCGCCCATTTTTCGGGCTCAGATTCGCGATCCAACCGTCGGATCTAGACTTTTGGACCTTTCTTTATAATTTTTGCATTTTTAGGGTCTTGGATGTATCTTTTATGCATTTTCTGTTTAGGGTTTGTAATGCTAAATATGGATTTGTATAATTTTGTATAATGTAGTGTACATGAATTATTTATACTGTTGTATAGTTTTGGAATTCTAAGTTTAAAAGGCCTCTGTTTAATGTTTCTCTGTTTTGGAATTCTGATTTTAAATGGGTAGCAAAACTGGAGGCTAGTCACAAAAAAAAAAAAAATGGAAAAAAAAACAATTTTACACGGACATAAGGTATTTAAAAAAAAAAAAAAAAAAAGACAATTCTACACGGACATTTAACTAAAGTCCGTGTAGAAAGGTATTTAAACATTAAAAAAAATAAAAAAAAATAAGAGACCTACACGGACATTTAGCTAAATGTCCGTGTAGAAAGAGTCAAGCTACACGGTTTTTTAGTTAAAAGTCCGTGTACAAAAAGAATCGTACACGGTTTTTTAGGTAATATCCGTGTAGCTCGGTAAATGGAGCGCGACACATTCTGGTCTTTGTACACGGCTGTTTGTGAAGTTATACGTGTAGAATCTTTAAAATTGCACACGGCCAAAAGTCCGTGTGTAGTTATTGAACTAATCGTACACCCTCGATTTAAACACGGTAGGAAATCCGTGTAGCTCTTCCTTTATTGTCCGTGTATAATCTCTTTTTTTGTAGTAGTGATATCTATCTCCTATATGTACATTATTAATTGCTCTACAACCCTAACATCTCCATCAGTTAATCAAGCGTTGTCATTAGGAAAGTAACTGATATGGACGTTGGCTCATATATAAAAAGGAACACTTCTTGCCAATTAGGAGAGATTGTTAGATCTGTGTAGAAAACCATAAAAGAAATATATACAATATGAAACCACATGTGAGTATGGTACAAAAATTAGTAGAACCTTATATATATATTATAGTTGCTAACGGCCACGACACCAGCTCTATGGGATTGATTAAATGATCGCCTAACTTCAACAGCCTATTCCATACTCTGTTATCAAACATATATATTAATGTTCTATTTTTCCTGTTTTTTTAGAGAAAGATAAATATCTAGTTTTTCAAATTTCAATATTCATAAATCACTCCCCATCCAAATTTCGAACCCGCAAACTTCCATACGAAGAATATTGTTTTTTTTTCCTCTATTTACTCTTTAAATTACTGCTTCTTCCACTTTATATTTATTTTAATCTATGTAACCAAGCTGTCTTAAAGCAATGTATCTGATATGTTTGTCATAATTTTGAGTCCCTACTTTTATGCCATAGTTGGCATAATGTTTGTGCTTTTAAATGCATGTTACTTTCGTTTATTTGGTTTAAAGATAATAACTTCCTTTCATAATTTTAACTTAACTTTGAATATTTTAGAAGACAAATTAAAAAAATATTGGTTTTAGACACCACAACAATTAAACATGCAAGATAATTTTTGTACTAGTTTTCCTAATCGATCACCATACCATATTTTTGAAAAGAAAAATTGCCTTATTTTTCTATTTATTCCGTTTGAGAAAATGAGATAATGATGAGGAATTCAGAGTAGGTCCGATAGACATTGGACCTACTTTGGTTCAATGGGTGTGGTGACCATCCGATTCGCATCAAGATTTGTGCGCTCTGCATCAAAAATCCGTGTGAGTCTGTATCAATTTTCGTGCGAGCAAATCTTGATGCTAATCGTACGATGTTAGAGCTAATTGAACTTAAAAGTAGGTCCGATGCCCATCGGACCTACTCCTATCACAATGATGAGATGTTGGGAAATTGTGAGATCGTTTTTCTAAAAGAAAATGTTCGTGATATATCTAGAAGGTTTTTCATAGTGAAATTTCTCTAACATATAGCTTATAATTGCATATTTTATTAGAAGTATATTAATTTTTGGTAACTCTAGAATAATTAAGGATTCACATGTTTGTCCTCAAATTAGCTGTTTGTTTGGTTATTTCATATATATTTTTTTCTGGCCAATCATGAGACGTCGCATGTTAGGATGTGTTAATATGATCATAATGTTTATGTGTTTGACATGGTTTAAATAATTGCATGCCACGTTGGGTTCGTTTTCGTCATATTCCTAAACGACACACTTAATTAAAAGAGCATGCACTTTGACATATTGAGCTAGTCCCGAAAAATCATGCATGGACTATGTTGTTCAAATATCTAGACACACAATGCACATATCAAATAAATCTTTTGACATATGTACCTCTCCCTTACATCTCACTCTAGCTAGTCCCAATGGTACTTTATATGACACTTGTCCTTTTTTAGTAAAAAAATTATAAACATATATATACTTATTTTTGCTATGATTCTTTGAAAAAAAATTGTAAAAATATATTTTACAGTTCGAAACAATGGTAAGGTTGTCCCTACTTTAAAATTTTAACAAACCTTACAGTACTTTTTTTGGATTTGAATCATAAGTTTATTCATAAAATAAACGAACCATAACAAGTAATATTAGCGTTGATACTTGATAGATGATTAGGCTATATATATATATATATATGCATATATGGTATGATGCAAGGGCAGAGTCAGGAAAAACAAGAGGGTAAAATTTCCAGAGTAGGACATAATTATATAATTATTTTGAGCACAATCATATTTTATAAGAGAGGAGGAGGATAGTAAGTGTAAAAAATATTAATGATTATAGAAATTACAAAATTTAATGGATTCAAATACAAACTTTCAATTTATAGGGGTGGCTTAAAACTCTTTCTCCATCACTATGTTCTGCCCTTCTAAGAAGTAAAATATTGATCTAGGACATGAAAGTTTGCCAAAAAAAAAAAAAAAAGTAAAATATAATAAGCAATTAAATTTCCCCTATTGAAGCTATCTTTCTTTATTTTTTTTTTCTTTTGACTTTTTCGGTTGGAGAAATATGATTTTGTTAATTTGGAAAGAATAAATAAATTGATTTGCTTTGATTGGTGTACATGAATTCCACCCCATTCACTAAGGTATAAATGAAGTGAGATAGCTAATTTGGACTATTGACGAACGACAAAACAAGTAATGATTTTAAAGAAACAATTAATTTTGCCTTAGAAAGACGGTTGACATTCACTATATTTAAACAGAAGTTGAAGCCATGTGTGGCCTCAATAAACGGAAAATTATTCATAATTTATTGACAATAATAAAGATAATTAACTTGTGATTTAGGCTCAGAAGATTCTCTAGCTATTTTCTGTGTGTTGGAAGAATAAAGAGGTCATGACCAATGAGATCTTGTCATTTAAGTATTGCAAATACCAAGGAGATTGCTTTAAATACTTAACATAAAATTATATGTAAAAAATAACAGGGCGTGTTATTAGAATTAAATTTCGGAAAAAAATATTACAGATTTACTGCGTTTCTCAACTACATGTCTGCATTCAAGTACCTCTTTACATTTATAAATTTGAGCAATTTTGTTTATTTTCCTAAAAGTAATTCAACAATTTTCTTCAGAGATGTGGATAAAAATTTACTGCATAAACTCACTTAAAAGATATGTGTTAAAATATCTAAGATATAATATAACTATTACAACATACAATTATTTCATAAGTTCCTCGGTTGAAGTATTACATGATTAGTTGTGTTATTATCATTATATGTCTTTAATGTTTTGTAAAATATTTACATGTGCTCAAAATTTTCTCAAGCAAAGTAATTTTCTAAAAAAAAAATTTACTTTGAAAATTAATATTTCATTTAACAGATATTTTTTACTTTAAAAATATAACTTCTCCTTTAGATTGGAAAAAAAAAAAACTTTACAATTACCACTAAGCACATGCATTAATTAATTCAAATCAACTCAAACCTGACAAATATATCCCAGCCGTCTCTAAAATTGATGGATGGCTGAAATTTGTGTAGTATCAATATAAAGAGTAGTGAAAGTATAAGTGTATAAGTGTAAAAAACCGATGTAACATAGAAGGGAAATTAGAAATAAATATTTTTTTTCCAAAAAAAAATATAAGAGCATCTACATCCCAGCAACTCAAATGAGTTTCTAAATAACTGTTAATATTTTTAGAAATTAAGGTCTCTAAAATTTCTAACTCTCACATCCATGAAATTAATTTTTAAAGTTTCTATTAAGCCACGTCAGCAACAAATTAAAAACAGAAATAATTTGAACCAATCATTTGATTAGTATGGAGTTTATAAACAAAATTTTAATAAAAAACTTTACTGCATAGTTTCTAAATAAGAAACTCTCCCACATTTCTGAAACTAGATTAGAAACTGTCACATCAGATTAGAAACTCTAATAGTACTAGGAATGTAGATGCTCTAAGATATATAACAGTAGAATGAAGAAGGAAAAAAAATAATGTTAAAAAATTAGGAGATGCATGATGCATCCTCTTCATTAGACCAAACTCATATATATGGGTTTTCCCAATTTTGAGACCATTTCAAGTTCATACAATTGTATATGCACTTTGAACGTGAGCTGAAAGTGATTTACACAACTAATTTTGCCACAAAAAGTACAAGAGAGCGTTCAATTCAAGTAATCCATTCACGTGAGGTGAAATTAAGTTTCCATTTAGCCAAACCTGGCGGCTCCAATAGCTATTGCATGCATATAATGTGCACATCGAATTTGTTTGATAGTAATAATTTAATCTTTAATGTTCAATAAATTAATGACATTGCAGCCTTCAAAGAAGCCTATCATATATAATTAATTAGGTGAGAAAGCTGAACAAAAATCCCAATACAGATTCAAAAAAAATTGTATCCACTCTTTTTTATAATAAAACAATTTACTTCTGTGAACTTTTCTTATGAGACCAATATTGCTATAATTAAACAATACAAAAAAAAAACAAAAATTTCAAGTCAGCGAATTACCAAATCATAATTAGTGTCTAATCTAACAAGCGCACCAATCCTGTCTCCTCTCCATCAACTGCATCGATATTTTTCAATCGTTCTTTGGCATCTTTTTCATCAATAAACACACATATTTTGTTATCTTTTTCTATTTTGTTGCTACCGCCTCTGCCAGTTAACCTCTGTGCTCTTTGAGTCTGTAGATGCCAGTCGGTACCAGTCACCGAGACTAGCATGAACATCACACATGCCATTTGTGCTGCTATCATTCCGAACCACATGCCAGTAAATCCCATCCTCAACCAAAATGCTAACGCTAAAGCCACCGGCATGCCAACCCCGTAAAATGCACCCATATTTATGTTTGCTGCCACGCTTGGCCTTGCGCTTCCCCGCAAAACACCACACCCGGCTGTCTGAGGACAGTTGCCTAGCTCTGCCATGCCCAATATAGGAAGCACGGTTGCCGTGATTCGTAGGATCGATGCATCTGACGTGAATGCACTTGCCCATATATCTCTTATAATTATTGTAAAACAAAGTGCCAAGAAGCCTAAAACCACCCCACATGCGACCCCGACACGTGCAGCTCGATGGGCCTTCTCAGGCTGGCCCGCTCCTAGTTCATTTCCAACACGGGTCGACACGCTATAGCTTAGTGAAGAGGGGAAAATGTATATCAAAGATGTGGTTTGGATGAGGATGCCCATCGATGCAACGGTTGATTTTGGGTCAGCGAGTAAGCCACAGAGCAAGATCATTATCTCGTACCACCACCATTCTAGGCAAACTGAAATGCAACTAGGTATTGCGAGGTTTAATAGTGATTTCCATTCTAATAAGGTTTCTTCATCACTACTTGAATTATCGGCATCAATATCTCCGGTGCTTTTAGAGACACCAGAGAAAAAAATGTATAAGACTAAGAATAGGAGGAGGTTAAAGTTGGCCAAAACAGAGGCAATTGCAACCCCTTCTATACCAAGGCCAAGAATTGAAACAAGCAAATAGTTTATAGGAAAGTGAAATAGAAGTGCAATGAATGCAGCATAGCTTAGGGGAAGGGTGATTGATTGGGTACGGAGATAAATACGGATCGGGTGGAGGAAAGATTGTAACAAGAGATCCGGTAAGGAGAAAAGAATGTATGAATGTGCAGCAGTGGCTATATCAGGGTCCTGGCCACAGGCCAGTAAAAGGTGTTGCATGGAGAACCAGAGAGCAGCAATAGGTACAGAGGCGGTGAGCAATAGAACAATTGTACGCCGTAGAGTCTGATTCAGGACATTGTGATGACCGGCACCAACAGCTTGTGCGCATATCGGTTCCATACCCATGGCAAGACCAGAGAGAACAGAGTAACCGGTTATATTGGCAAAACCGAGTGCTAACGAGCCACCAGCAAGCGATAACCGGCCTAACCGACCAAGAAATAGCATAGAAATCATCGACCGGAGATACAGTAACAGCCCTGACAAGACCATTGGTAAAGATAGCGCTAATATAGACCGGACCTCAGCCATGACCGGTACAAGGCTATTCACTTGGTGGGGTTCATTTGGGGTTTTTGGGCTTTGTTTATTGATGAGAGGAACGAGGTGCGGGGGTTGTTGATGGTGGCATTGCGCCTTCACACCGCACTCACACATGGCTGAGACTAGAGAGGTGATCGTTAGAGAGGATAGAAGCCAAGAAGGGATTTGCTCTTAGTGATATGGATGAGAGACAGAGAGGTGTGTGTGTATATATATAAGCGCGGTATGATGGATTTGATTTCTTTTTCAAGTTGCTTGCCTCTATGAGACAAGAGGATAGATATCTTTCTTTTACTGATTTATGGTTCATATTAAATTGTGTATCTTGTTATCTGTTATAAGCTGTTTTTATAAGGGAAACAATGATATTTCCCGCCAGTGATAATTGGAAGTTGTAAAACTGTTCTCTTCAGTGTTCTCTTCTCTGCTTCCACATGTTTTTCATTTATGCCCTTACTGTTTTCTTTTAGTCCCAAGTTGCCCCTGCTGCAGTATGGGTCCAGTTATTTTGTTTGTCGTATTCATTTGTTGTTCATTAATAATGGTTGACAAAAGGAGGATTTAAGTAGATCCGAACCCAACTTATTTGTAACATGAACAAACCTAGGGGACCTAATTTATCTGCACATCAGAATTGACTTGGACCTAACTAACTTGTAACCTGAGGAAGCCCCAAATCTGACTAATCCCAAAATCTGAGTTGAAATAGTACTAATACTATGAAAAAGAAATTCAGACTTTGGGTGTGAACAAAGTTTCAGAAAGAGCTCATTTTAATTTAATAGAAATGAGCATAACAGAGTTAAATCAAGAATAACATTTGTTGATTGGAATCCTTCGTCTGGTGAGAAGAACTTGGTAAAGGACAAGAGATAAAAAAAAATAAAAGAATACGTATGATAAAAGAGAAATTAATTGAGAGGAGAGGGAATAGATGATGCACTTAATTGAAGCTTTTTTATATAGCAATCTAAGAAGAGCCGCTTTTTTTATTAATACAAAAAAAAAAAAAAACAAATTAGCAAATCTGCCCTCCCCTTCAAATTTTATTAAAACTACTTGGACCGCCCCTTCACTGGGCGGTCCACTGTTCATACCAAACCGTCCCACTCTGGGGCGGTTTGCTAATTTTTATTTTCTTTTACTGTTCATACCAAACCGCCCCACTGTGGGGCAGTTTGGTATTTTTTTTTTTTTTGAGACAATATGAATATCAAGATGCTGAATTCTAACACTAAAAATTTGGATTTTTTTTTTTAAATATTTGTTAGATTACTTCTTTTGATGTATAATTAGCATATTTATACTAAAATACGCTAAATTACTTGAAATTATGTTAAATTACGTTGAATTACACTAAATTACTTTAAATTACGCTAAACTCTAAACCCTAAGATTTTCGACATTCTAAAATCCTAAACCCTAAATCCTAAACCCTAAAAATTTGAGATTGAGGACAGATTTGATATTAAAAGAAGTAATTTTTAGGGTTTAGGGTTTTAGAAATTGTCCAAAATAAGAGTTTAGGGTTTAGAGTTTAGCGTAATTTACGTAATTTAGTGTAATTCAACATAATTTAACATAATTTCATGTAATTTAGCATATTTTAGTATAAATATGCTAATTATACACTCAAAATAAGTAATCTAACAAAAAACCCAGCTAACGTGGGTATATTTATTAATAAAAATGTCGGAACCTAGGGTTTAGAAATTAGGATTTAGGTTTCTTTTAAATATCACTAATTTTTGTAAATATGTTATGTGAAAATTATAAATCATTTAATGTACGGTAATTTTTAGAGTTTAGGATTTAGGGTTTAGGATTTTAGAAATTGTTCAAAATAAGAGTTTAGCGTAATTTAACGTAATTTAGTGTAATTCAATGTAATTTAACATAATTTCAAGTAATTTAACATATTTTAGTATAAATATGCTAATTATACATCAAAAGAAGTAATCTAACAAATATTTAAAAATCCAAACTTTTAGCGTTAGAATTCAGCATCTTGATATTTATATTGTCTCAAGAAAAAAATACCAAACCGCCCCACAGTGGGGCGGTTTGGTATGAACAGTAAAAAAAAATTTAGCAAACCGCCCCAGAGTGGACTAAATGAATAAAATAACTTATAAAAGGTTCATTTTTTTTACCGCTTGACTTTGAACTAAATGAATTCGAAACTTTCAAAATTTTGTATGTACATATATCCTTGTGAATTAGATGGATTTCAACGGTTTAGGTTCGTCGTTTGAAGTCAATTCGATAGATTTTTAGAGTTGTGCTCACCAAACACACCCTAGCTATTACAATTTAATTAATGTCAAAGGTAGAGCCAAATATTTTATAGGATGGAGAAAAAATTTAGAATGCAACTTAATTTTATAATTATTTTTAGTCTCAAGTTTACAAGTTTTTCTAAAAAATATATATATAAATGAAGTATATTTTCAAATTTTCCGAGCCACGGATGGCATATAATTATTATTATTTATTTTTTGTATTATAATTAAAAAAATAAATTCTAATTATATGTTCATTTATATTAGAAGTTATCAAAAATGGCATCAATTGGATCCATTGTCTTCTTTGGTTTTTTTTTTTTTTTTTGAATGAAAACTTGGGTCTAGCCTCCATTTATATTGATATCAAGGTTCCGTTACAAGAGAATGGTAACCACCATTAAAATAAAAAGATAATGAGCTCAAACATTTGAGCTCTTTTAAATTTTGAAAGTAAATGCTGAGAAGTGAATGAAACACTAGATTGTACTGAAAAGTAAATTGATGCCCCGGTGTCGTGCTATTTGAATTCCTTCAACTCCGTATCTCTCAACTGGTCTTGAACGTCCTGTGCCAGTTCCCGTACATCTTTGTTCAAATCTCTGAAAATTCTTGCCCCTCTTTCTCGCCACAGTACGAATTGCGCAATGAGCCATATTTCTCTTAACTTCTTACTGTAGCGTGCATATGTGATGATGTCCGTGTGATTGAGCATTGTCCGACCGACGGTGTTGGTGTGATTTGTGAGAACCGCCACCTCTTCATAGAAAGCTTTTGCAAAGATATATTGATTAAACATGTGATTTACCGTTTCAGCTAGCCTTTTGCATAAAACACATCTGTTGGCCATATTCCAACCTCTCTTGATTAGGTTATCGAGCGTGAGTATTTTATTAGACTTCTCAACCATCCAAAGACCTTCATTCTCGGTGGCACTTTTAGTTGCCAAATTTTGCTAAGTTGTGATCCCACTGAAGGACCACGTATCATTGCTTGATATGCACTTCGTACTGTGAACTTTCCTCTATTGTCCCAATTCCATTGTAATTCATCTTCTATTGCCTCATTCAATTGGTAACTTGTCAGAATTTGTATTGCCCCTTCCAATTCTTCTTGCGCTTGGATTGAAAGATCGTTTCTTAGGTGAGGTTGCAGTGATTGGGTTTGTTTTGCCTCAAGCAGTGTAATGTCAGTGTCCACAGCATAAGTAAAAAGAATTGGAAATTGATATTTGAGAATGCCCGCTCCTCAATTATTATCCCTATACTTGCGCCATTTCCGGGTATAAACTTGACAAGGCCTTGAAGAACTGCTGCAAATCAATATCTCTTGATGATATTCCCATGGCCGAAGTCTCTGTAGAAAGAGTAAGTCAGTAAATTTGTTTCCATAATCTGTTTTTGGCTTTACCCAATACCAATACCACTTTAGTAATAGTGCTCAATTGAAAATACTGAGATCCAGCACTCTCAAACCGCCATATGCCTTGGACTTACACACCAGTTCCCATTTTGCAAGATTGATCTTGTGATTTTCCCGAGTGACCCCATGCCATAGAAATCTTCTTCGTATTTTTTCTATATCACTTATCATCCATTTTGGCATTTTGAAAACAGTCATAAAGTAAGTTGGTGGAGAGGATAATACCGCATTCAAAAGAACAATTCTTCCCGCAATTGTGAGATGCTTGGCCGTCCATCCCGCTAGTCTCTTGTTCATCTTCTCTATTAAGGGTATGTATGCACTTTTTGGTAGTTTCCGGTTTGATAGCGGCAGCCCTAGGTAAAAAGTTCCCTCTTTAGATCCTAAAACATCCGTTAGTGCTTGTCGATGCTCGTGTGCCACTTCTAAGTATAATATTTCTGATTTATGAAAATTGATGGATAGACCCGAAATCCTTTCAAAAGCCAATATCAACACCTTAACACCTTTATTGTCTTCTCTGGTTATCAGATACTAATTTCCTTTTTGTCATCTACTACACGTTGGTCTTCTTCTATTGTGTTTCATAGTTTGACAAATGAAATACAAGTAATAATAGAGGCATAACAACCTACCATATTTAATTTCATTATAAGAAATGAAAATTGATAAGTTTCACTAATAAAGTCGGTCCGTTAAGTATAACTAATTAATTCAAAGGCTGTCTCAAATGAGTAGCTCCACTATATTTTCAATAAATATAATTAGTAATAAATTGTTTAGGTGGCAAATAACCAATAAGTTGTCTTCTATGAAGATCTTCAGATTTTTGTTTAAATTACCATCACAGATTTTTGTTTAAATGTTGCCACGTGTGCATGAAGAGTAACATAATTTTTTATATTCATGAAAATAATCATGTGAGCATTGCTATTTAGTCAACAGTTATGAAATTAGGAGGTCACATGTGACTTGAAGTCCCTAGAAGCATCCATGTTATAATATTTAGGTACGGTACCTTGCATTAATTAGGAATACTGATTCTAATGTGCATCTAATTTACTGTGTAATTTTCTACGGTGGTCACTAATTTATCAAATATTCCTAATTAAAAATGAAATTCGAAATCTCTCCCAATCAACTATATACCTCGAATTTATTGTCAATACTCAATATCCTGACATTTTTATTAATATCCAAAGTTAATTAGAAAATATTAATTATACCAAGCTTAGATGGGTTTTTTTTTAAATGTCTAAACCGGTCATTAAATGTTCGGTCCACTATTTTTCTCAACCGGCCATTAAATGACAGGTTCTCAATTTTTTTTTTTTTTTTGTTGTTTCAGACCCTATAAATACTCATATTTCTCACTTCTCCCTGTCACAACTCACTCAACTCACATAAGAGAAAGAGAAGGTATATTTTAGGCGATTTGAGGTGATTTCTCAAGGGCCAAAAGGATGAACAATAGCAACCGAGGTAGGTCGTCCTATTGTGGCCTAGCGAGAGGAAGGTCAATTAGTGATCGAGGTAAAAATGAGAGAAAAAAAACAACTGTCGAGATGCCGTGATAAGAAGAAATGTCAATTATTCATATAGGAGGAATTTCTTAGGTATGGAATTTCAGACAATGACTTTGTGGAAAACCACTAAGGCTCTGGATTGAAAAAAAAAAAAAGTTGATCCAGAGCCTCCAAAATCAAACGATGAGTTTGTTCTGTGTATTTATACTAGTAAGGCTAGCACTTTATTTGCTGTGACTGATCCAAATCTAGCAAAATCGGACGAGAAGTTTGTTCCATGTACTTTCAAAGCTCGTTCTAAGAAGTAGTATTATTATAATTTAAAATTTGGATGCATTTGAGCTGGAGGTATTTTAGTTTGATGAATTAGAGTTGTAAAATTTTTTAGTTTCTTTAGTGTCTATTTTGTAGATTTTATTTCATCAATTCATAGTTTATTTAGACTTAATGTACTGACATGCATGTAGACTTGATGTTTCTCTACATTTGAATATGGTAAAATACAATAAAGTTATAAAAACTCACATTCAACTAACTCATAATTTAGTCTTAATAAAATCCACACAAATTACAAATAAAATAGTTCTGAAAGTAGCATCTAAATAAACAAGTTCACAACATGCATCAAATGAGAAGAATTTAAATCACCTATTACTCCTACGCCTAAAATTAAATTTGAAAAACCGACAAGTTGCAGAAGATGGCCTACCAGATGGCTCTGCTTAGCTTCCAGATGCCCTTGTACGTCTACTAGTTCACCTCCTTGGTTGGCTTCTAGATGGCTCTTTTTGCACCCCAACTGTCCTCTCCTCCAATGGCAACTGCCTCTCCCATTGCTTCTGCAAACATAGCAGATGCATCTAAACGGCTTGTAGTTGTGCTACGTTGTGACCCTTGTGACCCTGACTCACTTGCCTCTACCATAACTCGCTCATTTTGTCGCATTTGCTATGTTTTTGGCTTATAGTTGTGCTAGGTGGGGATCTTGGTTGGGGTCGTGGTTGGGTGGAGTGAAGTGACTGTATGTTTCTGGGTCAGGTATGAATAAAGGACCTATGAGAGTGTATGTTTCTGGTTGAGTTGTATAAGTTGGCGCAACTGAATTTTGGCCAGAACTTTCAACTCCTGACTCTATCGGAACTCTCTTGGCGTATATTTCTATTACAAAATTTTTGGTGGCATTTAAATGGACGTACATGGCTCTCCATGTAGCATCAGTTAGTACTTTCACTATGGTATAGGTCGGGGGTGTTCCATGGTTCACTCGGGTTGCCAATTATAAGTTTCATTTTTCTGGGTTATAACCAGTGTATTCGTAAATCATGAATTTCAAGTCCCAAAGTGAGATATTATCGGGAACCATAAATGAACCAACTGACTCTTTGGAGTAATAAGCCACATATGTATTAGTAAGAAACTTCTCACCACAGTGTAATGAAATCATGGTCATGGCAAACAAACTACATTTTGGTAAATGGTAAACAATTGTTGGGTTACTAATATAAATGTATAAGTTACTGAATAATAATTAAAAAATATAAAAAATAAATAAATTTAAATTAAATTAAAAAAATTAAAAAACAAAAATTACCTGAAAGAGACGGGTTGAGTTGAGTGAGTTGAGTGAGTTGTGAGAAAAAGGAGAGAGAAAAATGGTTATTTAATAGCAAAAAATATGTGATGACTGGTCATTTAATGGTCGGGTGAGAAAACAATAGGACCGGCCATTAAATGGCCGGTTTGGGCATTTTTAACAAAACTCAGGTAACGTGGGTATATTAATTAATTTGTATTTTACTTTGGATATTAATAAAAATAGCGGCTCAATATGAGACGAGGGTTCGAATTAGATGCAACTTTTTTCTATAAAGAGTAACGTCTTAACTTATTATATTAAAGATGATTATCATATTAAATTTATTTTAATTGATCACTTTATTAAACTTTTCCACAAATAACAGATTGATTATGTTATTATTTAAGTCAATGAAAATAAAGACATCGCACCCAAAACAATCACTAACAAAAGATAAAAATTAGCTTCATTATAACGAAAAAATTAAAAAATAAAATCAAAGAAAAAACAATAAAAGTTCAATGACCGATATTATGATATGAACATCCATCACCAACAACATTTAAATTACCCAATAACACTTGTGCTTGAATTTGATTTCTGAATTTAGTGTGGAAGATAATATTACAATCAACAACACTCATGCAAATATCACTTATCGTTTCAAAGATATGACAATCTCTTAATTGGCATAAATTAATTAGAAACCCTTATCATATGCGAACATCAGTGCGACTAAAATTTTTATGATTATTTGCAAGATAATGCAAACATTTATAATTTTTTTTTTAGTTGTTTTACAAGTCAATAACATGAAAAATTCAAAGATGAAGCAAAATATCTTTACTTCTTAGAAAGGAAAAAAGAGAGAACTCTCTGCAACACTCATGCACGATAATCAACCCAAATGTACATTGATTGACAGTTGCAAACCTATCCTGAATGAGGCTATGGTATTATGCATAGCACGAATTCCGAAATTTTTATTTATAACATTTTAAAAAAATAAATTAACCAAATAACCATCGTTTCTGGTCAATTCTAAATCTAACACGGCCGCACCGGCATTCTGCGGACCCTTTTTTTTTTTAATTCCCGTTCCAAACTTTTGCTGCACGCATCCCTAGAAATCAAAAAATTATATAAAACAAAAAGTTTGAGATATCCGCGAGATATCAGCCTATGCCTCGGCAAAACAACAAAAAAGAAAAAGAAAAAAAAGAGGTGCCGCAGAATGGTTCTGCGGACCCAGTCAAGGGTCCGCAGAATGTCTGTGCGGTCCCAAGCATTTGGGTCCGCGGAATACCGGTGCGGCCGTGTTAGATTTAGAATTGACCAGAAACGATGGTTATTTTATTAATTTATTTTTTTAAAATGTTATAAATAAAAATTTCGGGCACGAATTGGTTCAAACTATGGAGCAATATCTTCGTGTTTCAAAGTTCAAATAGTCTAATTGAACCACCAACACCACATGATCTCTATGTATAAATGTACTTGCATATTAAATTTTACATTTTTTTTAAATTTTTTTACTATTATTATTTTAGATAAGTAGAAAATCACTACTTTTGAATAATCTAAAAATTTTAGATCAAGTGATTTTCTACTTAATAAAAAATAGCAAAAAAAACTCTAAAAAAATGTAAATTTTAATCTACAAATATATTTTATATGGAGATTATGTTAGACAGTTCAAATCGATTATTTATTTTTAAAAACAAAAAATTAATCCATAGTACAAACCATTCCACGTTATATATAATACCCATAGCCTCACTCAAACTTATCCTTCCAAAAGGAGTTTGAACTTGGACACAAACTTCACTCAAATTGAAAATTATCTAATACACAAACATCCAAATACATTTTACAAAATAATATTCATATCTTAATTTTTAATTTTGTATATAGAGAGAAAATCAAAATTTTAAGATTTTTATTATATATATATATATATATATATATATAGAGGAGGGTTCAAATGCACCATTATTTTTGTGCTCCAATATGCTCCACATCCTTTATCTCTATTTTAAAGTCCGAACAGTCGATCCGAACCGTTCAACATGATCTTCATAATAAAATATGTTTTGAGACCAAATTTTATATTTTTTAGAATTTTTTTACTATTTTTTTAGATAGGTACAAAATCATTTTTTTAAGGAGATTCTGGACCATCCGATAAAGTTATATTGTACTACCTAAAAAAAATAGTAAAAAAATTCTAAAAAATATAAAATTTGGTCTCCAAACATATTTTATTATGAAGATCATGTTGAACGGTTCGGATCGACTGTTCGGACTTTAAAAATAGAGATAAAGTATGTGGAGCATATTGGAGCATAAAAATTATGGTGCATTTGAACCCTCCTCATATATATATAACTAAGTTTAGAGTTTTACTTGCAAATATGTGATACATGTACCACAAGCATGCATGGATAATATTTTTAATAAAAGTTAGACATCAAGTCATCCAACTATTTAATACTTTATTATTACAACAAAAGATTTCCAGATACTAACAGTACTAGATATATATTCAATATATACAAATACAATTTGAACGGTCGATAATTTCAAAAAAAGTCACGCAAAATATGAGATATCTCAGATAATTAGAATTCCAATAGCACGGAGCTTGCAACCGTAGAGATGGCCAATCAGAGCAGGACACGCACTTGTCATCTCTGCCACCGACATTTCTAGATACGATATATGTGGGTAAGCCTTTCAACTTGAAGGCTTGAAGCCGATTATTAAATTAATTTTTGAACTCGCAATACCAATGATTACATTTTTTTTTGTTTTCGAAAATATGATTTTTTTAGGATAAATTTTGTGGGACGTCCCTAAATTTTTATTTGTTTTGTCGTGAATTAGTTATTCAAATTTAATTTGTATTGAATTTTTTATTTGTTCTAACTAAATCAATTTATTAATTTTTATTTGCATGAGCATATTCTGTCAATACTTGAATAGAAAAGATAACGATTATAAATTAATTGAGCCAAACAAAAAATTTAAGAACTATAAAAAGTTAAAAACAAATCAAACTAGAGTGATCACTATGTGACAAAGGATAAAATTTGGTGCATACAATTAAAATTTACTCATTTTTTAACTAAAAGTCTCTGAATTATTCTATGTAAATATACTAAATTTAATAGAGAGAGAGTGAGGATTCCAATGCCACAAAATACACCCGTACTATTTTTCTATTTATATTTCAAATTTGGAATTCAAATGTCAAATGTAAAATCAATTCATAGATATTATTTATATATACAAGAGATGCGTTCACGTGTTAATAATTTATTAAGGTTATTTTTAGTAGATCAAGAGAGAAAAATAAACGAATTTACTTAATTGTGATGGATTAATTTGAAAGTATTTTTTTATATTTTTATCTAATATAAATAAGAAACTAATTACATGAACACATCGCTCGTAAAAATAAACAATATCATCATATTGGATTTAGTATTTTGATATTAGAGTATGAAATATAAATATATAAAATTTTGTGATATTGGAACCTTCATGTTAAGCTTGCCATATATTGTGACACTAAAATTTTGTGATATTGGAACCTTCATGTTAGCTAGTTATACAATGTTTTAAAATGTCTTAATGTTCTAATTATATAACAATTATAAGAGGGCGGCTATGGTAATATGCATATGACGAATTGTTCCGTACTATGAATTAATCTCCATTTTGCAAAGTTCAAACAATTGATCCGAACCGTTAAGCATGATTTCCCATATAAAAATGTATTGCCGATCAAATTATATATTTTTTTTTAAATCTTTTTACTATTTTTATTAGATAGGTAGAATATCACTACTATCTGATGGTCCAGATTTTTAGATGAACTGATTTTCTACTTATCAAAAAATAGTAAAAACAATTAAAAATTATAAAATTTAGTCTCCAAATATATTTTTCATATAGAGATCATATTTAGCATTTCAGTTCGACTTTTTTAACCTTTAAAATGATGATATAGTTTCATAACACGGGTCTATCCGTGATATAATTGTTACCCTATATATCCTCATTCAAATTATAATTATAAAATGTATAAATGAATGTGAACTGTACAATGGGGTGAGTAGGGGTGTCAGCGATACCCTTTTAACTGTTTATATGACCTATACCGTATTTGATAAGGCGGGTATGAATAAGTTTTTTTTCTTTAGCTTATTGGGTATGGGTATGGGTAAGGATTTTTTTTCGTTAGCTAAACGGGTAAGGGTACGGGTAAAGGCTATTTCGAACCGTTACCGTATAGGGTAATTATATAAAATATAATAAATATGATAATGTTTGAGCAATAATTAGTGAGTACTTTTGTTATTTAGTGTATTTTTTTTGTTGTTAGAAAAATATTAAACATAATATTTTTATTTGCATGTCTTGTTATTTAATTAAATAATTGAATTTGTCGGAACATATATTTCTGTTTTTGAATTCTCTTGTTTTATAAAAAAAATACAATTTAGTTAAAATTGATTGCACATTTATCTTTATTTTTATTTTTATTTGTAATGTCATTGCATATGTGCGAAATAAATGAGTTTTGATGTTCTATTTGTAAAATATAATAAAACTAATTATTATACTAATATTATTCGTTATTCACCCGCTACCATTTCGTTACCCGATAATTTTAACGGGTAAGGGTATGGTAGGGTAAGGTTAATTCTTAATGGGTAAGGGTAGGATATGGGTAAGGTCATTCTTAGTGGGTATGGGTATGAAAATACTTCCACCCTACCCGTACCGTACCCATTGACACCCTTAGGGGTGAGGGGGACGTCCGGCCCAAGGGGACAGTTTGTACAAAAGAAAAAATTACAAAAAAAAGAGAAAAAATTAGGGGTGTCAATGACACCCGTTTACCCATTTATCCTACCCGTATCATATTTGATAAGACGAGTATGGGTAAGATTTTTTTTCCGTTAGCTTATTGGGTATGGGTAAGAATTTTTTTTTTTAGATAAATGTTCGTGATTTTCTATAGCTTAATTATGAACCCTAATACACCTAATTTGATTGCAAGCATACAATCTTGCCAAGTAGTAGTTCGGGTGTCGAATCCATAGGGACAACTCGTAAAGTACTGGTTCTCACCAATTCATTAAGCTAGACAGACAAAGTTTGAGTTGGTTTCTAAATCTAATTAAGTCGAAAGAAGCAAATAATAAATGTCTTGGGTCTGATTCAAGTGTTGGAGTTCCAGGGGCTTCGGCATTCCTATCCACCCTACTCGATTCGTGTTCCTAAAGCATGCGTGGGTGTTCTGTCTAAAGTGATAATAACGTGCACTTCACGGTTAAGTACCTCGTGGCTAATATCTTACTTTTTAGGTTACCTCGGACTTCTCAGTTAAGTACTTCGTCCTAATAACCTATTATTTACTCTTTTTGTTCGGGGAGTTAACGCAAGTGATTTTTAGTCATTGAATAAATTCCTAAATCCATGTATTGGAGGAGTAAGGTTAAACCACACAATCCATGCATAAATCAAGTATTAAAAGAGTAATCACTAATAGTCAATAAAAATCACAAATCGAGTAAGATAGAGTGCACCTAGTTTTGAGTTTTACATGCCATCGCCCCTAAAAGAGGAGATTAGCCTCTCATAAGGGCGTGAATAGTTACAAATGGGATAAACAGTTTGTTACCAAAGTCTAGAGAAAGAAAAATAGAGTAGAGAATGCAAATCCAAACACAAATCTCTTCTCCCTTGAGTTTCTCCTTCTCCAAATCGCCCTATATCTGAAACCCTAGCTCTTGAGGTCGTTCCCAGCTGAAAAGGAAGTGTGTAATGTGAACCTCCCTCATTGGGGAAGGAGGTTTGGGCTATAAGCATGATTCTGGGCCTATAGCAGCCCAAAATTCGGAAGCAGTGAAGAATTTGCGGGTCGCAATAATGGTGCAAAATTGTGGCAGGGAGCTGTCTTGTAGAAGTTCAGTTATTGTGGGCCGCAATAATGGTAATCGCGGGCTCACAATTTTCCTCTGATTCTTGCCTCTACATGCCGTCTAGGTTCCGATCGTGTCCGGACTTGCTCCAAATTATTCCCATTTGCTTCTAGTACCTGAAAATACATGAAAACATAGCAGTATCTCGAACTTGATGCAATATCTAAACTAAATGGCTTTAAACCAATAAAAAGGGGATAGATTTAGAGACCAAATCCTACCAAAAAGATATATAAAATTTAGGCTTATCAATAAACGGGTATAGGTACGGGTAAATGCTATTTTGTACCCATTGGGTAACGGGTAATTATATAAAATAAATTATATATAGATATATAAATATTATATTCAATTTATTTATTTTCCTGTTTTCCATATCGTTGTATCCATGCTAACCAAACTGATGAGAAAATTCTCTTCCTTCTTCGTCGCAATAATTAGATATTTTTAATAATGATATCATGAGAAAATGTATGCCTTTTGTTGTAAGAAGAATATTATTTAAACATATTACTTTTTTATTTAAATATTTTGTTATTTAGTTAACGAATTGAATTTGTTAGAAGGGATATTTGTGGTTTTGATTTTTTTTTGCTTTACAAAAAACTATGAGATAGAATTGATTTGTATTTTGATTTTTATATTAGTAATTGTGATTGCATATATATGACATGATGAGGTTTGATGGTTTATTTATAAAAATAATAAAACTATTATATTAGTATTATTCGTTATTCGCCCGCTACCGTTTCATTACCCGTTAATTTTAACGGGTACGAAATAGGGTAGGATAAGACATATTCTTAGGCCGTGTTCGGTAGCATGGGATTTAACGGGAAAAAACAACATTTAGCTATTTTTTCCCATTGGATGTTCGGCACTGAAGGATTTTCCCAAATTATTTCCCATTAAATTCCCATGCACTTTACTTTTTCTCTTCCAAAAGCACTGTTCTAATGGGATAAGTCAAATTGAGTCAGAGGTCTTTTTCTTTTTCCCAATTGGAGCAACTGCTATGAAGATGAATAATTTTTGTTGTTTCTTAACGTGATTAAACTATTTTATCATAATTATTAATATCATAAATGCTTCTTATCTTGTCCGTGGTACATAAATATATATAGAGATGAGCTATGGTGAGATGTGGAGTAAAACAAGTTTGTACTTCACGTCATATTTTCATTTTGAAAATCTAAACAACCGATCGAACCGCTCAACATGTTCTCTATATTGAAATGTGCTTGGGGACTAAATTTTACATTTTTTGAAACTTTTTTACTATTTATTAAGCCATTTGAAAATTGATGATCCACTGTGAACAGTAAAAAAAAGTAAAAAATTCTGGACCACCGGATCAGCGATTTTCAAAGTGGCTTAATAAATAGTAAAAAAATTCCAAAAAATGTAAAATTTGGTCTCCAAGCATATTTCAATATAGAGAACATGTTGAGCTGTTCGAATCGGTTGTTTGGATTTTCAAAATGGAAATATAGTGTCATGGAGTAAAAACTTAGTTTTACTCCACGTCTCACCATAGCTCATCTCTCTCTCTCTCTCTCTATATATATATATATATATATATATATATAGGATTTTGCTAATATGCTACGCGTATATAAGGGCCCTTCCGTGCTACGGCTCACTTTTTGAGTTTTCAAAATCCTAACGGTCGATCCGAACCGTTCAACATGATCTCCATATGAATATGTACTTGCAAACCAAATTTTACATTTTTTAGAATTTTTTTACTATTTATTAAGCCACTTTGAAAATCACTGATCCAATGGTCCAGAAAAGTTTACTGTTGTGTACAAATTAGTGTTTTTTCAAAGTGGCTTAATAAATAGTAAAAAAATCCTAAAAAATGTAAAATTTGGTTTGCAAGTACATATTCATATGGAGATCATGTTGAACGGTTCGGATCGACCGTTAGGATTTTGAAAACTCAAAAAGTGAGCCGTAGCACGGAGGGCCCTTATATATGCGTAGCACCGTAGCACTGTCCTATATATATATATAGGAGGGATCAAGTTACAACAAAGTTACAACAACTATTTTTTTCATTTTCAAAGTCCAAATCATCGATCCAAACTGTTCAACATGATCTCCACAATAAAATGTGCTTACAGATCAAATTTTATATTTTTTTTAATTTGTTTACTATTTATTAAGTATTTTACAAAAAATAGTCATATTCAGACCATTGAATTTTGTGCCCATCTTAATAAATAGTAAAAAATTTAAAAAAATATAAAATTTGATCCGCAAGCACATTTTATTTAGATAATCATGTTGAACGGTTTGGATCGACGATTTGGACTTTGAAAATGAAAAAAAATGATTGTTGTAACTTTGTTGTAACTTGATCCCTCCTCATATATATATTATTATGTTATTGCATATGTGATTGTTATGTTATTGTTTAATTATTTTAGATAATCATGTTGAACGGTTTGGATCGACGATTTGGACTTTGAAAATGAAAAAAAATGATTGTTGTAACTTTGTTCTAACTCAAATTAAACAATAACATAATAATAATTAAATATTTATTAATTAAAATAACATAATAATAATTAAACAATAACATAATAATATTTATTAATTAAACAATAACAATAATATTTATTAATTATTATACAATTACACAATAACAATTATTAATTAAAATAACATAATAATATTTATTAATTAAACAATAACAATTACATTTTTTCGAAATTTTTAAACAATAACATAATTAAATAATTAAACAATAACATAATTATATTTATTAATTAAACAATAACATAATAATAATTAAACAATAACATAATTAAATAATTAAACAAATTAAACAATAACATAATTAAATATTTATAATTAAACAATAACATAATAATATTTATTAATTAAACAATAACAATAATATTTATTAATTATTATACAATTACATTTTTTCGAATTTTTTTAGATAGGCTGTTTTTGGATGGTCCAGAATGTTCAGATCAAGTGATTTTCGCAAAAATAGTAAAAAAATTCAAAAAAATGTAAATTTGGTTTGCAAGTACATATTCATTTTATAATCATGTTGAACGGTTCGGATCGACCGTTAGAATTTTGAAAAGTCAAATTTTGAGCCGTAGTAGGACCCAATTAGTGCTATGCATAGCACCGTAGCCTCACTCTATATATATATATTATATCATTTGATATATTGTGATTAAGTTAATAGTTTGAAATTATTAATATAAGAATTGAAACATAAGACCAAAAATGAGCCTATATACAAGACACTCTAAAAAACATTTAATTTATTTTAAAAGAACAGGTTTCTTTTCCAAAAATTTAATTTAAGAAATAATAATTAATAAATATTATTATGTTATTATGTTATTGTTTAATTATTTTATTTAATTATGTTAATAAGTATAATTGTATTGGTATTAAGCATTTTAGAAATAAAAATAAGATTTCCTACAACCATTTCCATGATACAACCAAACACTCATCTCAATATATTTTCATAATCAATCATGTGTGTACCCGTGTTCATAAGTTCCCACTTTTTCAAAAGTGAGTTTTCATCTCCGTCAAATTACATCATGTGTAATCCCGTGACAAATAAACAGGTCCCTTAAGAAGTAAGAGTAGGATATGAGTAAGATCAAGCCTTAGTGGGTATGAGTATATATCAAAATGCTTTCATCCTACCCGTATCGTACTCATTGACATCCCCTAGAAAAAATTCTAGAAATGGTAAGAGCATGTTGTCGATAGGGGCGGACCCAGACTGTTCCAGAGGGGGCAGCTTGCCCCCCCCTGGATTTTGAGTTTTTGTGGATATTTGTCGGTTCCGACCGACTTTGCCCCCCCTGAATTTTTTTTAACCCCTCTGGACGTTTAATTTATAATTCGAGTTAAATTTAAAGTTAAAATTGAAATAAATCTGTTGAATTTTGATTGGTAATTAGAATTATAAGTCAGAGCATCAGAAATTACAAGTCAAAGTATTGAAAAGTATAAGTTAAAGCATTGTTTTTTATCGAGTACCCAATTGATTAATGGATTTAAACCCGACTAGATATTTAAATCCGATTCAATACATTTTTGCTCTCATTGACGAAAATCCTGAATCTGCCCCAATTGACACCCCTAGAAAAAATTCTAGAAATGGTAAGAGCAGGCTGTGGAGAAGCAGCGGTGCATATCCAAATAAGGATAAACGGGAAAATGGAGGGTCACGTAGAGAACATGGGAGCCAGTACATCAATATGGCCAACTTGATTTTCCAGAACATACGACCGACCTCTTCTTTTAAGATGGTTTGAAATTCAAACCATAGATTAAACTTTTAAAGAAACCAAAAAAAAAAAAAATGAAAGAAAATCTACTAAAGAAGGCTGTCACGATTTGGTGCAGGAAATACATGTGCGCATGGTGGATATACGCCACATTCTGACTTTTGGGGGGTTGCGTTTGTTATTTTCCTCTGATCTCTGTGTCTCCATAATGTGTGCATGCGTGGTTCGTATCCAACCTTAAACAGAAACCGCTCAGCCTCTGGCTTTTCGGATTTCCGATTGGCTAAACTCCAGCTAAGAGAGAGAGAGTCAGAGATAGAGAGAGAGAGAGCGAGCGAAGTTCGAGATTTTGGTTCCTGAACAGTTTTAGACAAATTAAGGCTCACAGTTTTTGTTTACATCAAATTAATTTCTAAAGAGCGCTTTTTTTTAAAAGAAAGATGGAGGTATAAGTCTTTGAGGGCATGTTCGGCTGCTGTTGAAAAATTACTGTTCATGTGAGAAAAAAAAATTCACTCTGAGTAAATTTTTTTTTCCCAAGTGAACAGTAATTTTCAGTTCAAATTTTTTTTTCCCATACCCATTCCTCTACCGCCGAACAGGCCCTAAAGAGTGAGTCTATGGTACTATGCATAGCACGGATTAGTCCGTACTACGGAGCCATATTTTCATTTTGAAAATTCTAATGGTTGATCCGAACCGTTCAACGTGATTTCCACATGAATATGTACTTGCAAACTAAATTTTATATTTTTTCGAATTTTTTCACTATATTTTAAGATAGGTAGAAAATCACTTGATCTGAAAATTTTGGACCATTCAAAAACAATGATTTTCTACCTATCTAAAAAATAGTAAAAAATTTAGCCCACAAGTATATTATCATATGGAAATCATGTTTGAACGGTTCGGATCTACCGTTAGGATTTTGAAAACGAAAATATTAATCTGTAGTACAGACCAATCCGTACCATGCATAGTATCATAGACTCACTCGTCTTTAAATTTCATACTTTGTTATTAAAAAAAAATTATTATAATTTTTTTTTTTTCTATTTGAGGTTCAAATTCATGACTTCTCATTAGGAGATATTGTATTTTATCACTAGATCAAATATTAGTTCTTCATGGACTATAGAGTTTGTTATTTAGTCAATTTAAATTATTTTTTGTTGTTCTTAGAAGCGTTTTAAAAGCAGAGCCGAAATATTTAGTAAGTTGCGACAAAATATCAGGATGAGAAATAATTTTACAATTAATGAGAATGATTCAAATGTCTCTATTTTTTATTTTTTAAAATAAAACCTTTAGATGTGATCTATATTATTTTCTCTAAATGCAAATAAAAAGTTATCCCTTTTCGATTTAGGTTTTATGTAAATCAATAAATTGAAAATCAACGTCCAAAATTTATCCACATTGGTGTATTTTTACAAGCTCTTAATGCTAATCAAAATAAACTCAAAATGTCGTGATATTTTTAATTATGGATAGAGGAAATGATATAGATCATATCTAACGGTTTTATTTTGACATTTAAGATTTAAATTTGAACTTATTATAATTCTAAAAATAGAGGCACGGTGGAGTTACAATTAATGGTATTTCACCATAATTTGAACTCAAAATGTCGTAATCTTTGCTAACGAGTATTTCACCATAAAGCATTAATTTTTCAGTTAGAAATACAAAATACTTTGAGAGATGACAATTAATGGTTGTAACTGTTGTAAATGTTATTGATAATTATACATTTATTTCTATGGAAAAATATACATATATACATATATATATATATATATATATTTTTTCAAGTACGTGAACTTTCTAACTTTCTTATGTGATCGATAAAGTGCAATTAATCGCCTCAAATATATCATCCAAAAGTATTATAAATTTAATCTAAATTAAGTAATAATATGGCATGGATAATACTTTGCACAAATTAATTTAGTTGGCACTTAATTAACAACATGTAGTTGACACTTTAATTAATTAGGCAAGTTCGGTAAACACTTATTAATGCAAGGACCTATATATATATGAGGGTTCCAATGCCTCCATTTTTTCATGCCTCCACCATGCCTCCATTTTTAAAACTTTAATAACTCAAAATTTAAAACTTAAAAGTCAAAATAAAACCGTTGGATATGATCTACATCATTATATCTATACACGTGTAAAAAATTATGACATTTCAATTTTGTTTTGGTTGTCATCAAGAGCTTGTAAAAAACGTACTTTTTTTGGTTAAAAAGGCCGAGGCCCAGTTCCAATTTAATTGAAACTCAGAAAGTGGTTACAAAGTTCAATAAACAGGCCCATACGCCTGTACTCAAAATAGAATATCATCATCTAAGGAAAATAAAAAGCTCCACAGTTATCCACTTTTGATAATATCGCACGATCTATAGATCTAATCAAAACGCTACCCACAAAAGAAAATAAATCTCAGATCTACTGGGTAGATCCTGAATCCCTCTCGCTTGCCGGGGGTTGAAAGGTTTGGATTTGATCATCGCCTGGCAACCAGATACGCAGAGGAATGGCTTCAATAGCATCTTCATCCGGCATCCAGCGATAAGTTCCTTCTCGAATCTTTTGCATTTTTGCCTTTTTCTTGTGTCCTGTCCAGTATAACACCAAGGAAATTGTGAGTAAAATTAAAGATCTTGCAGTTTTGGGTGAAGCCCTTTGGAAACAAATCTCATTTCTATGTTTCCAAAGGGTCCAGCAAGTAGCACAGAAAACAAGAAGAAAAGCTTTTGTTGATCATGGGGCAGTTGTACTGCAAAGTCTTGAACATTTTTCATGGTGTGCCAAGTATGAAAATGGGATTGGCATTGGCCCATCCAGAACCAGATTTGTTTAGCAATTTGACAATGTAAAAAGAGATGGTTAACAGTCTCTTGTTCAGAACAGAACACACATTGTGTTGACCCTTGCCATCCCCTTTTACTTAAATTTGCCTTAGAAAGAATTCTATTTTTAAAGACTAGCCAGATAAAAATTTGTATTTTGGGAGGAACTGGTATATTCCAGCATAACATTAGATGAGTAACACTGATACCACCAAAATTTAAGAACTGATAAGTGGATCTGACAGTGAAAGTCCCTGTAGAATCCCATCTCCATGAGAGCTTATCTGTTGTATGAGTAAAGGATATGTTGCTGAGGGTATGCAATAATTGGGTCCATTCCTGGAGGCAAACTCCTGTTAGAATACGACTAAAGAAGACATTTTGTCCTTGTCAGTTGATAACCTCTGAGATGGTAATGTTTTTAGAACAACACAGTTGGTATAGCTGTGGGTATTGAGAAGCTAAAGAGCAGTTACCTAGCCAAATGTCTTCCCAGAATTGGACTAGTGAATGTTGGCCAGGATTATACTGTATACTACATTTGCCTAAATCTGCTATATCTAATATATCTGACCAAAAAGGAGATGTATGGCCTCTAGAGGGGTTATGAGAATAGAGAAATTGTATTAGTGTTTTCCAAGGACTGCTATATGTGGGGTCTTTGTATTTAACCCACCATTTAATTAAAAGGGAAATATTCATATCTCTTAAGTTCAATATCCCTAAACCCCCATATTTTTTGGCTATACATACAGCTAGCCATTTGAGTAAAGAGTATTTTCTTTTGAAGCCAGACCCTTGCCAAAGAAAACGACATCTAATTTTATCGATATCTCTAATAGTTGTATCAGGGACTCTGTATAAAGAGAGGGTATATAGAGGAACAGCAGACAGGACTGAATTGAGTAGGGTATGTCTACCCCCAATGGAAAGAAGGTTGCCTTTCCAAGTTTGTAATTTTTTCTCTATTTTATCAATTAAAAATCTCCAGTCAGAGACTGTGAGTTTTCTATCATGTAGTGGTATACCTAAGTATTTGATAGGAAACTGAGCTATTTGGCATCTGAATGTTTGAGCTAAGGTAGTATCTATATTGTCTCCAATAAAGAACATCTCAGTTTTATCTAAATTGAGTTTAATACCTGAAACAGCTTCAAAGGCTTGTAAAGCCCACCAGGCAGCTTCAACTATGTCATGTTTAGCCTCTAGAAATAAAATGGTATCATCGGCATAATGACAATTGGTTATATTCCTATTATTGAAACAATTAGGTCCTAATCCTCTAAGGATATTAGCCTGTTTACCTTTGTGAAAGATCCTACTGAGTATATCTGCTGCTAATATAAAGAGAAAAGGAGAGAGTGGATCTCCTTGTCTGACTCCTTTTTTACAATAAAAATAAGGAGAAAGCTCTCCATTTATGTTGACACAAGATTGTGAGCTTATAAGCCATTTGTGTATCCAATTAATCCATGTTAAATGAAAACCTCTACTGTGTAAAACTTCTAACAAGTATTTCCAATGAATGGTATCATAGGCCTTAGCAAAATCAATTTTGATAACTACTCCCTGTTGATTATGATGTTTACTATAATGGATAAGTTCTTGGCTGAGTACTACATTATCTAGAATATATCTATTTTGTAAGAAGGCAGCCTGACTATCATCAATTATCCTATTCATAACTAAGCTAAGTCTATGTGTCAATATTTTTGAGATCAGTTTAAAACTACAATTAACCAAACTAATGGGTCTAAATTTAGTAACTGTATTAGCATTTTTAACCTTTGGGATGAGGCATATAATGGATTTATTAAGTTTATCTAAATTGAGGTCCTGAGAATGAAAATGAGAGCATATCAACAAAAGGTCATGCTTAAGTAAGTCCCAAAAGAATTGGTAGAATTTAAAAGGAAACCCATCAGGGCCTGGTGCACCATTGGGTTCACAAGCAAAAAGAGCTTGTTTAATTTCCTCAAGAGTAAAAGGCTTTATAAGAAGATCATTTTCCATGGGAGTAATTTTATCACTCTCAGTCCAGAATTGAGCATCTAATGTAGCATATTTAATGCCTTCAGTTCCTAGGCAGTTTTTATAATATTCAAAAATGTGGGATTTAATATCCTCAAGTGATTGTGTAGGTTGGTTATTGATATCTAAAGAATTAATCCTATTTTTATTCTTCCTATGATTGGCTATTGTATGAAAAAATTTAGTATTAAGGTCTCCTTCTTCAAGCCATTTTTGTTTAGCCCTATGTTTCCAATATATTTCCTCCTCTAAATATATTCCTTCTAGTTTATGTTTAAGATCTTGCCATTCCTCTAATTCAGATTTATCTAAAGGTCTAGATTCCTGAAGAATGTCTAATACATGTAGTCTATCTAATATGATTCCCTTCTCTTTCTTTTTAAGTCCATAGAAATTTTTGGCCCAGCCTTTGATTTTCCTTCTCATTATTCCTAATTTCAGGTTCCAACTATGTCCTATGTCATGGTCTGACAGGGGTGTTTCCTGCCACCATTTATGAATTAGTCTCACAAATTCTTCTTGTTCTAACCAAATTGGATCAAATTTAAAAGATGCTACAGAATGAGGTTTACCGGAATCTATTTGAAGTAAAAGAGGGCAGTGATCTGATCCATTTTTACATAAATCAATTAAGGAGATTCTGCTATAAGTGGTATTCCAATCAGGAGATGTAAGGAATCTATCTAAGAGAGCAAAATTTCTCCCATTTGACCAAGTATACTTCCTAGTTTGCAATTTGAGTTCTAAGAGTTGATGTTGATTGATAAATTGATTAAACCATTTACTAGTTGTGACATCAAAATTGGACCCTGATTTTTCTTTTGGATGTCTAATGACATTAAAATCTCCACTAATAATCCATGGATATGTATACCCTAATCTAAGTTGGTTTAATTCTATCCATAAGTCTTTTTTATGATTCCTCAAGGTAGGGCCATATACAATAGTGTATTGCTAAGTAGTTTGATCCATTTTGTTAATGAAATGTACATCTACACAGTGGATGCTAAGTCTATGAGATAGAATGTCTATTTTATTACTATCTCCCCCAAAAAGTATTCCTCCAGATCTCCCAACAGAGGGGAGATAAATCCAAATATCAAGTTTGGTAGATAAAGCTCTTAACATTCGAGAAGAAAAATCTTCTTTTTTAGTTTCCTGTATGGCTATCAAATCTATTTGGTATGCATTAATATAGTCAGTGAGAGCCTTTCTTTTCCGGGGGGCATTCATCCCTCGTATATTCCAATTTAGAATATTCATCTATTCTTGCATGTATCTCTAATATAGCTAGCGTCTAAGGGATCCTTAGTATTAACCGTATCATTCTTAAGAGAAACCATATCAGTTAGATGATTGATGGTTAGGCACATTTTGTTATTCTGTGAATGAGATTGTAATTCTAATGTATTAAGAATCTGTGCAAATTGTGCTCTCTCTAAATTCTTAATAGCAGAGATGATGATCTCTTTATCATGTGAGGTATACCCTAATACTATATTATATACACTGAAAAGTTGCTCTATCTGAGGAATAGTTAATCTATTATAAGGAAAGCTATGAAGAAGACTGTTACCTGCTGGTTTAGATGGACCAGACGCCTTTCTTTTCAGAGCTCTTTGTAGGATTGGGGTCTGGGCATGTTTAGCAGTTATTCGAATGCTCCTTCTAGGCACAGACTTGTTGTACCTCCATTCATTGGGGAAAGGAGGAGTATCCACATGTGTATATTCGGTGGATGTGTCTGATATTTCAATGATCTCAGGAGTGGTATGTGTAGCTGGGATGGAAGATGAAGCACATGTTTTTTTGGTGGCAGAACGAGCTCTATGAGTATGGTGTTTTGGATGGGGGGAACATGATTTTTTGGTGGTGAATTTGGGAGTAGGGCTGTGATGTGGAAGTTTTCTAGAGTGCACTGGAGAGTGGAAATATTTTTTAGAAGCTGGCTTCTGTTTTTGGGTTGAAGTTTTCTTAAGGGAGTGGTTTTTCTTTGCTTGTACCTTTCTAATTCTTTGTATAAGGGGGAGAGAGTCCCTAAAATCAGCAATGATGTCACTGATGGGGATGCTGTCGGTGTCACTGTCGATGTCAGATTGGGGGTTGATTGGGGTATTAGGAGGAAGAACGTGGTCCTGGAATTGGATGTCACTATCTATATCTGATGGAGGGGGAGCTTGCATGTGGGAATTGGAAGGGGGGTTGTGAGTCAGAAGGCATAGTTTGGGGCTGGGAATTGTGAAAGGGAGTAGTACCCGAGGTAGTGCCTACTCCAAAACCTCTTTCCATGTTATGTATTGCATTTAGAGCATTTTGGAAGGAGTCTTCATCAGAGTCCTCATCTGTTTCAAATCCATATCCTGGGTGAGATTCATTTTCCTGGGAACAAGAGGGGAGTGGTTTTTTGCCTTTGTCAGTTGGGGAGGATCCTAACAGAGGTCTCCGTGAGAAGGAAGGGATATCTCCTCTTCTTCTGAGTTGAGGGGAGACAAGGGAGGGAGTCTGAGCAGGAGACGGAGACAAATGAAGAGAGGAATTCCTAGAGTGTGTAGCAGGTTTGGAGGATTGTGCTAGAGAACCTTGAGTATGTCCTTGGGAGAGGGGGACATCTTCTTCCATATTAGGATTGTCAGGTTGTGGTTCAGGTTCAGGAATTACTTGCGGTACAGGCTGTTCAGGATGGGGAGGAATGATCGGTTTAAACCCGAAATGTGTGCCATTAGGGTAAGGTCGCCCATTCAACCTACCCCTCCAGGCATTGACATCCTCAGTTTGTTCATTTTCAATTTCAAAATCAATATCATACGAGGACACAAAACCAGTGGGATTTCTATGGGTCATATTGTGTTGTTTTGGCAAGGCTGAGATATCTCCAATACCAATACGAATCCTAGCAAATTTATAATTGTACCTGTTTCTAGTCCCTGGATCTAAATCAAGAACTATGGCTCCATAGGGGCTAAGAAGTCGGTTGAATTCTTCCCAGTAGAATAAATCCATTGGGAAACCATGTAAACGGATCCAGACAGAGACTAATCTTTTCCCAGCGTTAAAAGCCGGATCCCATCTGAGTATAGGAAACTGTACCTCATCCATTCGTAACCATTTTTTACGAGTTGCTGCCATGAGCCATTCTTCAGAAGGAGCTTGAATCACGTAAACAAAATCGTCATACACTGCAACTTTCCAGAGAAAGGGGGGATACGAGTAGCGCAGGACTCGTTCAATTTTATCCGGACCCTAAGCCGCAATGTCATCTATCAGAAAACTCAGTTGGAGTTCGCGGTTGATCGCCTCTGACTCTGGAGTAGAGTTGAACATCAACACCGGAGGGTGGACCTGACGGGGAGGCAAAGGGATTTCCGGTTGTTCCAATGGAGGAGGAGGTCGGGGAGGTTCCGAACGCACACGAGGTTGTACAGGTCGATCAGGAGGCACTTGAGGCATCTGAGACTGCAAACTCACGTGATTGTGTGTAGGAGGTGGATTTGTGGTTGCAAATGTGCGATCAGGGGGCATCTGTCCCAAATAAGGTGGCGGAGGTGGAATCGGGGGTTGATAATGCCTCGGAATGCGATTGCCAAGGTTGTGATAAGGTCTGGATCTAGTATTGCTTCGCCGATTAGGATAAGGAGCCATTGTTGCAGAGGAAATCAGGTCGAGTAGAGTGGGAAGAGGAAGAGACAGTGTGAGAAGACGTGAAGGAGAGACAGTTAAAACCTTTATGCCCCGTTTTGTTACAGATAAAACAAATCAAGGCATTGCGGCATTGAAATGCTTTGTGGCCTTTGTCTCCGCACCGCAAACAGATCGGATGTGCTGGAGTTGATCGACAACGAATATCGTCTACACGTGTATGAATCAAGGTGGATCTCGTCTCCCTCACGCGCAGATCTTCTGGTGTGGCTTGCCAAGGTGGCTTGGACAGAAGCTTTGTCTTATATGTCGGGCCCAATGTATCATGGCCCATCGCCATGAGAGACTGGAATTGAGCTCGAGCGATAACTCATATAACGGGCTTTGGATAAGGCCATCTCTTTATTCTTATTGATCACTCTATTTTTCTTTTTTTCTCTTTTTTCTGCTTTTTGTGTATATTTTTGTTTTTTGGTTATCGCCTAAAAATCGCCATTTTTATCGCTCCAGAGCTCCGCCACTTCCTTTTCTCCCACAAGAGATTTTTTTTATCCGTATTTCAAACTTGTGATCTCCCCTCCTACACGAAGGATATTGCCTTTGCCATTAATATTGAAAATTATCGTCTATTTTAGTTCAAACAAGTGTGCATGTTGGTTGAAAAGAAGTGTTGATGCGCATATCCACAAGTTAAATTCAAAATTACTATTCGATACCCAACAAAGCATATTTGACGAGAAGCTTGACGGAACTTGAGAGATGGCTCTCTTCCCCAAGGAACACAAGCGGAGAACCCAGGAAGACATTTGCCACACTCAATGCCTCCTTCCCCAAACCAAACCTACGCTAGGATAGCAGCTAGCTACACTCCCACCATTAACCATCATCCCACCAACCTAGAGAGAGAGAGATAAAATACACTGTACCCATCTCGACCCCTCATTGATGAACCACAGACCAAAGATCTCCTGACGGCGCAACCCATTACCAAAGGGACAATACCAAGCTCCACTGATCTATTCAATGCTCTGGGCAACAAGACACTATGGAGGTAGGATGGACAAAAATACAAAGAAAGAAGAACAAAAAGGACACGCAAATTCCAAGTTTAGGTAAGTACCATCACCCTTTGCTTATTCAGAAAATGCAGGCACTAAGAGAGCAAGGAAAATTCTTTAAATGCACCGAGAAAGGGCACCTGCAAGATGTTTGCAGGAATTCAATGAAGTGTTTTAAATGTTTGAGTTTTGGGCATAAATCGGCCAGCTGTAAATTCAAAGAGGAGAAGCCTATAAAAGGTGCTACAGTGCCAATTACAGTTGAACAAACAACACCTGAAACCCACAACATCAGTACCAAAAACAAAGAAGAGACCAACATGGAGAATTGGCAACAATGCCCATGCTGCCTTCCTCGAGGCTACCGGCAGTCCGTCACGACCTGACGACGAGCATATGTACCAAACAGAGAAGGTTTTCACGCCTCGAATGAGGTGCTCGATAGGGCTGCCGTTATCCATATGGGCCTAATTGCGATGAGCGAACCCTACCTCACCGTCTTGCCACCACCTTGGCCGCACAACTACACCGTCACCCGAGAGATTTCAAGATAGGCAAACTTGACCGAACCATGGGTCACTTCCTTGCAATCTTCCCCCACGAGGGATTTAAGAAACCATGCGGTACACGCGGGGTTTTCGCGATAGACTACGACCACGCATGTCCAACTCGCCGAGTGGAAACCGACTTTGGGCATGACTTACGACCCTATCGCATACAAGGCACGACTTGTACTGCGCGGGGTACCATTGAACGCGTGGAACATAATCGACCTAGACCACCTTCTTGCCGGCATCGGCCATGTGCTCAAAGTTGCACCGGTTTTCGCCAACGAGAACTTTGACACTTGCGTGTCTGGTATCCTGCCATAAAACCCGGCAAACAATTCCACCGACCCTCCTATACACCGCAAACCCATACTCCCAGGACAGTATTGTTGACATTGAAGGTTGGCTACACTATCAATCGGTCAGATCCCCACCATCGGAGGAGATGAACCTCGGCTACAGAGGGAATAATGGTAGACGTGCACCACCGACCCCCGAAAGATACTCACCCGATTCTGTACAGAATACTCGCGGACACTTGACACTTACCAAGCCGGGGCCCGACGTCCGCGTACTCCAGGCGTACCAGGCCGGTACAGGAAATCCGGTGCAAACGAAACATACCCATGCTGTGTCCTCCCACCACAACTGGAGACTATAGTTGTAGTTCGATAAATGGAGAACCAGATGGGAAGCCTCTTAGCAAAGAAAGGGAATGCCTTGACTCTGGGGCAAGAAAGGCATACCTGCGATACACAAAAGTTGTCTCACAAGTACTTTTTAAAAGTACTTGGGACAGTGTGACTGTACAGGCACAGTACCTAGAAAAAAAGAAAGCGGCATCCACTGTCTGGAGGATAACCCTAGATAAAACCACTCATCTCTTGCTATCACCGAACTGGGCCAAAATACCAGACTTTAGAACTGGGCCGAGCAACCTCAGCTTCCCAACAGAAAAAAGTATCTTCTCCTTCGGCCCCCTAGATCAGAGTCAGACCGGCCTGCTTCCTACTGTTGGGCCTGTGCAAGTCCCAGGCCTGCTCCCCACTGCTGGGCCTGCGCAAGTCCCTGGCCTGGTCCCCATTGCTTGGCCTGCGCAAGTCGCCACTGTTGGGCATGCGCAACTCCCAGGCCTGCTCGCTGGGCCTGCGCAACTCCAAGGCCTGCAACCTGTATTTGCGCCAACCAACAACAAGACAACTGAAGAGAGCTCAACACGTCTCGGCCTGCAATCGCCAAATGAGCCACAATTTCCAGCGGCAACCAAAATCAAGTCCGCTACACAGAATTTCCAGCCACAGGCTGATTTTTTGGCATTTATGTATGACGACGGGCCGCTGCCTACGGTGGAAACAGTGGCTGCTGAGGTGGACCCTTTTGCATTTCTCTTCAAGGAGGGACCGCCACCTGGCTTTGAAAAAGGAATACAATTTACAAACAATATCAGAATAAGTCCCAGAATTAAAGAGAAGGCCACGGGTCCTTATGTCTCTCTAGAAGAAAAGGCTTGCAAATTATTGGGGGATGATTTCATAGCACCATCGCCTAAGAGAGTTTACAGGAGGAAGCCGCTGCTGGCACCAACTGAACAGAAACTCCAATACCTGCGCAACTTAGAGCCACTGTCAAGTTGCCAAGCCGAAGTAATAGTCAACACTGCAGGAATTGAATTCGACGAAGACCTGCATTTCAAGATCGCACAGCTTAAGAATTCTGAAACGGCTACCACTTCGCTGTCTACTGTCATGCCTCCGGCGGAGGCCTGAAATTCCCGAACTATGTTCAAGACCATTAGTGTACCTCTGTGTTTTTAATGATTATGCAATTTATGTTTTTTAATTTGGGAAGGAGGAAGGATCTAGCTAGGTTAGCAGAAGGAGGGAGTTTTTATTATTTCAAGGTTGAACCGGCTGTGAGTCGGATGTATCGGTACTTTCGTGCAAAGGAACAAGATGGTGTTTTAGCTTCATAATGAGTCACAACAAAATTTTAAAATTTATTTCTTGGAATGTGCGAGGACTTAATGAAAGGGATAAACGCTTGGCGGTGAGACAAACATTATTGATCGAAAAACCGGATTTGGTTTGTCTTCAAGAAACCAAATTAGCACAATTTGACAATAGAATGAAAAAGGAAATCCTTGGAAATCGATTGACACAAACAGCGACATTGGCGGCACAAGGAACAAGAGGGGGAATATTGGTGGCATGGGTTCCTTCAAAATTCACAAGTATCAGAACTGATATCAAGAGGTATAGTATTAATATATACTATCACAAAAAGAAGATGGCAAAAAATTCTGGTTTTCTGGAATTTACGGACCCTCCGTAAATTCAGGCCGAGCGGCATTTAAAGAAGAACTCAATGATATCAAACCGTTAGATGGCACACCTTGGTTAGTAGGAGGAGACCTCAACTTTACGTTGGCACTTGAGGATCGAACAAGCACCTCGGCAACTGAGTGGAGAATAACAAGAGACTTCATAGCATTAATCTCTACACTGGGATTAATCAATGCACCTTTACAAGGGCGCCGATTCACCTGGTCTAATGAAAGGGCACAACCGCATATGGCGCGACTGGGATCGTTTTCTATTTTCCGATGAATGGAACCGAGCTTACCCGAATGCAACACAGACAACACTGCCAAACACCTCATCCGATCACTGTCCCATTGTATACACGGCAAAGACAAGGTAAAAACCAGATTCTTCAGATTTGAAAATTGTTGGCTCCGATTTAAGCAATTCAATGAACTTGTCGTACAAACATGGGAAGAAATGGGCAGAGCAGTAACACCAGCACAATTGCACACCAAATTACAAACCATTCAAAACAAAACAAAAGGATGGGCCAACAAAAGAATAACAGCAATGAAAGCACAGATTAGCACATGTAGAGATTTCTTAGGCTGGATCGACCTAGTCAAAGAAACAAGACAAACAACACTGCTAGAAAAATTCATAGCAGCAAAAATCAAAAAGAGGTTTACGGAATTGTCGGTGCTTGAGGAAGATATCTGGAGGCAAAGGGCACGTACAAAATGGGAATTACAAGGAGACAGAGGTACGAGTTTTTTCCATGGTTTGGCATCGGCGGCGAAAAAAAAACCAACACCATAGTGCAAATTGAACACCAAGGTGCAATATGCAATGATCAAACCTCCAAAGCACAGGCGTTCTTCAATTTCTATGTGGATTTGATAGGCAAAGAATCATCACCAGTACCAAATTTTCATTGGGACAATTTATACTGCCACCAAGGTGAAGAACTACAAAACCTAGAAGATGAATAACGATACAGGAAGTCAAGGAAACCATCAAGCAGTGGCCAAAAAACAAGAGTCCGGGACCGGATGGCTTCTCGGGAGAATTCTACACACATTTATAGATATATTGGCTCCTGACTTATGCACCGTGTTCCGACAAGTCACAAGCCAAGGCATGTCCCTTCATCCACTCAACTCATCGTACATAGTACTACTCCCAAAGAAAGACTCACCGACAACAGTGCAAGACTACAGACCCATCAGCTTGCTTCATGGAGTGCAAAAAATCCTTTCCAGATTCTCGCAAATAGACTACAACAGAAACTTCCTGGCCTACTTCACAGGGAACAAACGGGCTTTATGAAGAACAGGCACATCTGCGAGAGCTTTCTTTATGCCCAACATATCTTGCACAGAGCTCGAAAAGAAAAGCTTCCAATTGCATTATTCAAAGCTGACTTCACAAAAGCTTTTGACACGGTACGTTGGGAATTCATTCATGAGGGTATGAAGGCTCAGG
>JAJGRW010000649.1:0-30392 GCA_025461045.1 Carex parvula | reverse complement strand
AAGTTAATTTTTCACGTGCCGTGCCGTGCCGTGATCAAAATGTCAAGGGGTGGTCACGGCACGCGAATGGTCACGCCACGTGAGTCACGCCGTGCCTAAACGTGCCGTGACCATACGTGACTCGCGTGACCATTTAATCATAATTTATGTTAGTTTATTCAAGACTCACCATTAAATGAATATCTAATGGTCCTAATTACACGTGACTCGCGTGACTACGTGTCGTGCCGTACCTTGACTAAATCTTTCATGTGCCATGCCGTGCCGTGCCGTGCCAAAGTTTCAAAAGATGAGCACAGCACGCGAATGGTCACGGCACGTAACTGACATGCGTGCCGTTCAGTTCCGTTCTGTTCCATAACCGTACCGTTCCGTGACGGAGCCGGCTCCCGCGTGCCATTTTTCCCACTCTAGAGAGATACATACTAGCTACCAATTAAGTCATCTAGTATTTTATGTATACATATGTACTGGGATAGATGTAGATACCTATTCCTACGGTAATGTCAAATATATATATTCCTGAAGTACGTTGTATAACTACGTCAAACCAATTATTATGTATCTGTGGTGGCATTGATGCACAAAACAATTTTAAAGCCCGACCATAGTTTTCTAATCCAAAATCAAACATATATACAGTTCATTCAAACTATATATAGCGTTTATATATATGGCACAAAGTCAACTAGCCACAGGATAACAGGACTATAATTAACAATCTGTGATATTATTATCCAATCACCTCGCTCTCCACTTTCATACCCTTTCGTGAATTTAATATTATACACTGATTTAGGGGTTATTTTGACATTTTTTTTGTCCTTTTGTAGTTATGGCCCTTTAAAATAAAATAAAATGTTGACAAAATTTTCTCCTTTTTTGAGTTCCCCACAATCCCACATCCACCTCTAACCACTTCCTTATCCCTTGGACGGTTGGACTTCACTTCTTTAACCTAACCCCATGCATAGATGAATAGATATGGTAGGAAAGGGGTAGATGCACATATAATGCATCCCTTTTTGTAACTTAGCTTACCAGTAGCTATATATGCACTGGCATATGATCTCCTAGCTAACCCCACCTATGTGGACTCTCCTCCCCTGCTGTATATATTTAATGATCATGATAACTTTCATTATTAATTGTAACAAAAATTTTACCATAACTTTTCAAGTACCATGGCAATTAATTAAGAGGGATCCTTTAATTTTCGGTTGACATAAATATAACAAGTTACCATGCATATGTGATATCTGTAAGTTTTAGGTTATATAAGGCTTGCAGTACTGCTGGTCGTATACCGGTGGTACACATAGATATATAGTATGCCTATATATAGTATTAATGGTTAGTAGTACAGTTTGGTACAAGATTTCTGTAGTATCCAGAATGGTTTTTGTCTGCTATTTATCAATTAATGTTTTATACCAAATTATATAGGCAATCGGACAATTTTGCGAGGCCTACAAAATCAGCATATACTATGCCAGTTCAGAAATTTAATGAGATCAACTATATAGTATAACTACACCAATAAGTTGCTTGGATTATGACAGCATATAGTAATTTTTGTTAAATTACAAGAACAACACATGTGTAAGTTAGATGGCATGTCATTCTCTACTAGGCCACTACCACATGTGAGTTGCGATCCGATCGGCCTACTAAACAACCAGCACGAGTTACATGATTAGCTCCCTAGTCGGATGGTCCCGGAACCAATTGAGCTGTGCCTTATAAATCATGAACAACTAGCTAGGTGCTTACATGATAGTGAAATTGGTTGGTTGATCTTACAGTACCAGTACAGGGGCAATCAAGACAGGTCCAGTCGAAAGGGTGGCATTAGTAGGCTCTGAAAGGGATAGAGTATCTAAACCTGATGTCATATATTAATCTCTAATTATATTTCCTTTGGTAATTATCCAAGCTGACCAAGTAAATTTTTTGCATATGATACATATTATTTGCTTTTACAGCGGCACCTTGATGCTACGCATGCACCATGTGTAGAGTACATTACACGTCATTAATCACCACATGTTCACACACTATTTTTTCGTTTAGAAAAATATTTGGTGCCCCTCTTGTTTTGCCCTCTCTTTTCTTTCTATTTTTATCTATTAATTGTGCACAGTACATGCACATAAAAACAACGTAAGGTAGGTACCGATTAATTGTAGATAGTACTGGTACAGTTAAGTTGCATATTACGAGAACAATAAAACCAATTAGAAAAATTAAATGGGGGGAGGGAGGGGGAATCATATGAACATAATATCTTTTCTGTATTGTACGTAGGTAGCTAGGTTGACCTGAATAGCCCGTAGAATATGGAACTATAATTGACCTATAACAATTATTGAGTAAATGATTCCATTGAGATCATGCATTTTTTTGTACACGACTTTGAAAATACTTAAATTTTTTTCTGTTATGATTTTTTATTTATTTAATTAATAACATCTAATATCAGCTGCAAATGCAGTGATAGCAAGATCTTACTTAAAATAGGTTATAATGACAATCCCCCAAGTCAAAAGATCATTTTAGTCTCAGACTTTTATGTTGTAGACAGCTGGAATAATATCCTATTTTACGGTTTATTTTTGTACTATAATAACATGATAACACGATATCATATTGTAAGGTCAAGTTCTCCATCATTAAATAATGATATTTACTTCATATGAAACCAATTGATTAATGCATCCAAAGTACAAGGCAATCAATTTAAAAGTCTCGAGAAAAAAAAATATGTACTTTGGACAGCAATCTTAGATTATACAAGCACAATTAAGGTGAAAAAAAAATACGAAAATGGGAGGTTGGGGACAAAGCTTGATAATATGCAGAAAATAAATAAGATCCTCTGAGATCTATTTTGTCATTATTATACATGCATCAAGGAATATTAACTGGCAATTGGCTTTTGGGTGCTTCCAAAAAGCTCTTCTATATATGATTGCTGTCCATCCATAAATCTAATTAATCAAGAGAAACCACTTAAATGCATTGTCTTAATTATTCAGTAACAAAATTGTTTTTTAGAAAGGTGGGGTCAAGCCTTCATATATATAGGGCTGATAAAAAGGCTTGTAGCTCGTGGATTGATCGGGACTCGCATCTGACTCGATTGCTAACAGCTAATTCGTAACTGATCTGAGCTGTTAGCAAGCCAGCTCGCCGCTAGCTCGGTCCATAATTAACGAGTTTGAGTTGAGACTAACTCGCTTTCGGTTCAGGTGTGAATTTGTATTAAATTTGTGTGACCTGGGACTAGCTCGGTCCATAATTAACGAGTTTGAGCAGGGACTAGCTCGCTCTTGCTCTCTGTCCAGGTGTGAATTTGTATTAAATTTGTGGAGTTGGGCTACGGTACTTCGCGAAGTAAAGCGAGTGTTTTACTTCACGTCTATATCTTCAATTTCAAAATTCAAAACATCGATCCGAATCGTTCAAGTTGATCTCCATATTAAATTGAGCTTGGAGACCAAATTTTACAATTTTTAGAAATTTTTTACTTTTTTTATTGGAATTATTTAAAATCACTGTTTTTCAGAAAATCGTGGACCATAAAAAATCAGTGATTTTCAAAAATTCCAAAAAAAAAGTAATTTTTTTTCTAAAAATTGTAAAATTTGGTCTCCAAGCACAATTTAATATGGAAATCAACTTGAACTGTTTGGATCGACGTTTTAAACTTTTAAATTGAAGATATAGACGTGAAGTAAAACACTCGCTTTACCTCGCGAAATACCTTAGCGCAACTCTAAATTTGTGTGAATTTCTGTAATTCTGTGAAGATTAACTATGCATGAATTTAGTTGTATGAATTTGTGTGAATTTGTATGAATTTGTATGTTTATATGTGTAAAGTTCATGTTAAATTAATCGTTATGTTATGTAAAATGAATCTTTGTCATTATGTCATATTCATGGTTTGGATTATGTAAATGTTTAATGGGTTTCATTATTTATTTATTTTTGAATTTGTATGATAGTAGTCCAATGAATCTTTTGGCTCGTGACGATTATGAGCTAAGATTTCAACTCGGCTCCTAAATCTCAGCTCACTCGGTTGCTGTGGCAAGCCGATCATGAGCTAAGCCTAGCTCGTTGCCACCACTAATCATATATGCGTTAGAGATTTGCGCATAGTCAATTAATATTTATAAATATATAGAACAATGTTTTCAAAGGCGGAACTAAAAAATTTAGATTAAGAGTTTTGAAACATAAAATGCAAAAATAGATAATTTGGTAAAAAAACAGCCTCTTTATGGAAATGAAACCCTCATGAATTGGGCAGGTGTAGTACTAGGATGGGTGACCTCCTGAGAAGTTCTTGTGTTGCTGATTCCAGTGGGTTTCATTTCTAGCCTATCTCAACTTATTTGAAAATAAAGACTTTAAAGAAGAAGAAGAAGAAGATAACGTGGTAGTTGGATTTCCACTCAAATTCTCCCACAACAATAATGAACAACTTTAACCACTAAACTACAAGTAAAATATTGATATTTAATGAGGGTTGAAGTATATAAAATTTTAAAGAAGAAGAAAATTCAATTGAATTTTGATATACATAATTAAAAAAAGGGAGCGCCTAGCTGTCCCCTGTAACAATCTTCCATTTTGTCCCTAGGCATTAACTACCTGAGGGATCACTAACAACCTGGGGGGCCACTAACTACTTGGGGGACTGCCTAATAATTGAAAGATTTTACAACTGGCTCGTGCAAATATGGATACCTATATGCGCAAGTATTAATATATAATATATCAAGTATTCATATCTAAGATATCAAGTATTTAGAAAAAAAAAACTGGACACATCACACACACATCTTTTACACATTTTTAGAGGTGGATTTTTTTTTCCGTTCAATCTCGCTAATATTTCTGACGATATGTGAGGAATTTTGCGAATCTAAAATCACGAACGTCTTCTACGTAATTTTCTCTTTCAAATGAGATCCATGATGACATATTTTCGGATTGTCCGTCGTGCAAGTATTCATACCTCGTCATGCAAGTATTCATATTCATACCTCGTCGTGCAAATGTGAATAATTCATGTATCAAGTGTTTGTATCTAACAAATTCTATTAATTTTTTTTCCATATGACACTGGATGATGTCTGAAGGTATTAATATCAAGTATTGCAAATATTCATACCTCGTCATGCAAGTGTGAATAGTTTATTTATCAAGTGTTTGTATCTAACAAATTCTATCAATTTTTTTTTCAAATGGCACTGGATGATGTCTGAAAGTATTAACATAAAGTATTCATATCTCATCATGCAAGTGTGAATAGTTCATATATCAAATGTTTGTATCTAACATATTTTATCAATATTTTTTTCTTGTGGCATTGGATGACGATTGAAAGTATTAATATCAAGTATTGCAAGTATTCATACCTCGTAATGCAAGTGTAAATAGTTCATGTATCAAGTGTTTGTATCTAATAGATTCTATCAATTTTTTTTTCCTTATGACATCGGATGACTTTTGAAAGTATTAATATCAAATATTTCAAGTATTTATATCTGGTCATACCTCAATTAATTTATACCTCGTCAAATATTGCAAGTATTTATACCTCGTCAAATTTTACAAGCATCTGTGCATACCTCGATTAATTTTACAAGAGCAGCCGAATAGTAGTGAACATTGTTTTATTGCTATATAGTTCAATTTTATTTTTTGAAAAAATAGTTGCCACATGTTTCACTGTCGAAATAAAAATAATCTATCAAATTTTACAGATTATGTAATTGAAATGTTACAAACAAAATAAACAAAGACAATCTTCAAAAGAAACAAAACATACTTTATTGAAGTAATGATGACAGTATTCAAAAGAAACAAAACAAACTTAATTGAAGTATTCATATATCGTCATACAAGTGTGAATAGTTCTTGTATAAAGTATTTAGACCTAACATATTCTATCAAATTTAAATATTTTTACATATTGTGCTGGCTAACGTAGTGGCGCCTGCAAGTATTAATATCGACGCTTGCAAATATTTATACCTCATCATACAACAATAAATAATACTAGTTCCAAGTGTTCATACCACAATAAATTATCAATCTAACATGAGAGATCCAGTGAAAGGAGGAGCGAGTCACCGGAGATCCATGTCGCGGTTCCATGCCTAAGATCCAGCGAAAGGAGGAGCGAGACGTCATGCCTGAGATCGCCGCTCTAATGCCTAAGATCTCCGCTGTTAGGGTTTGCAAGCGCGCCATACTTGAGATCGCCACTCTAGGGTTCTCATCGGAGTTAAAATTGAGAGACTTACTAGATTCGTCGTTTTCTTTTCTTTTCTCTCTCTCTCGTTTTAGGCCAATAGGAGAAATAGATCAGAAAAGGGTTTTGGGGGTTAGTAGGGACCACCTTAGTTAATTAGTTAAATGAATGCCAATTGGATAAGACGGGGACGATTTGGGGGATTGAGAGGTGGGAGAAATTATAATTACTCTTAAAAAAAAATTAAAATTATGGAGTGTTTAGCATCCTTTGAAGTACACTAAAATTCGCTCCTGAATGTCGTTCCTTATAATATTCATAAAAGAATCTGTATTCGAATTTTGAATATGCAACCTATATAAAAGTACGAAATTACTGTTCTCATATACATATATATTGAATGTGTGTTGGGATTATAATAGCGATACGTACATAGGCTTAATTAGTCATCTAACTATATATCTATCTCCTATATGTACATTATTAATTGCTCTACAACCCTAACATCTCCATCAGTTAATCAAGCGTTGTCATTAGGAAAGTAACTGATATGGACGTTGGCTCATATATAAAAAGGAACACTTCTTGCCAATTAGGAGAGATTGTTAGATCTGTACATGTAGAAAACCATAAAAGAAATATATACAATATGAAACCACATGTGAGTATGGTACAAAAATTAGTATAACCTTATATATTATAGTTGCTAACGGCCACGACACCAGCTCTATGGGATTGATTAAATGATCGCCTAACTTCAACGGACCCGTATCCTCCCAGGTACCTGACTCAAGAGAATTGACACGGATGGCCCAGATTTACTCTCAGCCGGTGCCTACTCGGGATGACATAGGGGGTCAGTATTATTTATGCTTTGAGATTCGTGCTAAGTGACTCAACACAATTTTAGACCGTCCGATTCAATTCTCTTGAGTCAGGTGACCTGAGAGGATGTGAATTCAACTTCAACAGCCTATTCCATACTCTGTTATCAAACATATATATTAATGTTCTATTTTTCCTGTTTTTTTAGAGAAAGATAAATATCTAGTTTTTCAAATTTCAATATTCATAAATCACTCCCCATCCAAATTTCGAACCCGCAAACTTCCATACGAAGAATATTGTTTTTTTTTCCTCTATTTACTCTTTAAATTACTGCTTCTTCCACTTTATATTTATTTTAATCTATGTAACCAAGCTGTCTTAAAGCAATGTATCTGATATGTTTGTCATAATTTTGAGTCCCTACTTTTATGCCATAGTTGGCATAATGTTTGTGCTTTTAAATGCATGTTACTTCCGTTTATTCGGTTTAAAGATAATAACTTCCTTTCATAATTTTAACTTGACTTTGAATATTTTAGAAGACAAAAAAAATCTTGGTTTTAGACACCACAACAATTAAACATGCAATATCATTTTTGTACTAGTTTTCCTAATCGATCAGCATACCATATTTTAATTTGAAAAGAAAAATTGCCTTATTTTTCTATTTATTCCGTTTGAGAAAATGAGATAATATATGTTGGGAAATTGTGAGATCCTTTTTCTAAAAGAAAATTTTCGTGATATATATAGAAGGCTTTTCATAATGAAATTTCGCTAACATATAGCTTATAATTGCATATTTTATTAGAAGTATATTAATTTTTGGTAACTCTAGAATAAGGATTCACATGTTTGTCCTCAAATTAGCTGTTTGTTTGGTTATTTCATATATTTTTTTTTCTGGCCAATCACGAGACGTCGCATGTTAGGATGTGTTAATATGATCATAATGTTTATGTGTTTGACATGGTTTAAATAATTGCATGCCACGTTGGGTTCGTTTTCGTCATATTCCTAAACGACACACTTAATTAAAAGAGCATGCACTTTGACATATTGAGCTAGTCCCGAAAAATCATGCATGAACTATGTTGTTCAAATATCTAGACACACAATGCACATATCAAATAAATCTTTTGACATATGTACCTCTCCATTACATCTCACTCTAGCTAGTCCCAATGGTACTTTATATGACACTTGTCCTTTTTTAGTAAAAAAATTATAAACATATATATACTTATTTTTGCTATGATTCTTTGAAAAAAAATTGTAAAAATATATTTTACAGTTCGAAACAATGGTAAGGTTGTCCCTACTTTAAAATTTTAACAAACCTTACAGTACTTTTTTTGGATTTGAATCATAAGTTTATTCATAAAATAAACGAACCATAACAAGTAATATTAGCGTTGATACTTGATAGATGATTAGGCTATATATATATATATATGCATATATGGTATGATGCAAGGGCAGAGTCAGGAAAAACAAGAGGGTAAAATTTCCAGAGTAGGACATAATTATATAATTATTTTGAGCACAATCATATTTTATAAGAGAGGAGGAGGATAGTAAGTGTAAAAAATATTAATGATTATAGAAATTACAAAATTTAATGGATTCAAATACAAACTTTCAATTTATAGGGGTGGCTTAAAACTCTTTCTCCATCACTATGTTCTGCCCTTCTAAGAAGTAAAATATTGATCTAGGACATGAAAGTTTGCCAAAAAAAAAAAAAAGTAAAATATAATAAGCAATTGAATTTCCCATATTGAAGCTATCTTTCTTCATTTTTTTTCTTTTGACTTTTTCGGTTGGAGAAATATGATTTTGTTAATTTGGAAAGAATAAATAAATGGATTTGCTTTGATTGGTGTACATGAATTCCACCCCATTCACTAAGGTATAAATGAAGTGAGATAGCTAATTTGGACTATTGACGAACGACAAAACAAGTAATGACTTTAAAGAAACAATTAATTTTGCCTTAGAAACACGGTTGACATTCACTATATTTAAACAGAAGTTGAAGCCATGTGTGGCCTCAATAAACGGAAAATTATTCATAATTTATTGACAATGATAAAGATAATCAACTTGTGATTAAGGCTCAGAAGATTCTCTAGCTATTTTCTGTGTGTTGGAAGAATAAAGAGGTCATGACCAATGAGATCTTGTCATTTAAGTATTGCAAATACCAAGGAGATTGCTTTAAATACTTAACATAAAATTATATGTAAAAAATAACAGGGCGTGTTATTAGAATTAAATTTCGGAAAAAAAATATTAAAGATTTACTGTGTTTCTCAACTACATGTCTGCATTCAAGTACCTCTTTACATTTATAAATTTGAGCAATTTAAAAGTAATTCAACAATTTTCTTCAGAGATGTGGATAAAAATTTACTGCATAAACTCACTTAAAAGATATGTGTTAAAATATCTAAGATATAATATAACTATTACAACATACAATTATTTCATAAGTTCCTCGGTTGAAGTATTACATGATTAGTTGTGTTATTATCATTATATGTCTTTAATGTTTTGTAAAATATTTACATGTGCTCAAAATTTTCTCAAGCAAAGTAATTTTCTAAAAAAAAAATTTACTTTGAAAATTAATATTTCATTTAACAGATATTTTTTACTTTAAAAATATAACTTCTCCTTTAGATTGGAAAAAAAAAAAACTTTACAATTACCACTAAGCACATGCATTAATTAATTCAAATCAACTCAAACCTGACAAATATATCCCAGCCGTCTCTAAAATTGATGAATGGCTGAAATTTGTGTAGTATCAATATACAGAGTAGTGAAAGTATAAGTGTATAAGTGTAAAAACCGATGTAACATAGAAGGGAAATTAGAAATAAATATTTTTTTTCCAAAAAAAAAATATAAGAGCATCTACATCCCAGCAACTCAAATGAGTTTCTAAATAACTGTTAATATTTTTAGAAATTAAGGTCTCTAAAATTTCTAACTCTCACATCCATGAAATTAATTTTTAAAGTTTCTATTAAGCCACGTCAGCAACAAATTAAAAAGCAGAAATAATTTGAACCAATCATTTAATTAGTATGGAGTTTATAAACAAAATTTTAATAAAAAACTTTACTGCATAGTTTCTAAATAAGAAACTCTCCACATTTCTGAAACTAAATTAGAAACTGTCATATCAGATTAGAAACTCTAATAGTACCAGGAATGTAGATGCTCTAAGATATATAACAGTAGAATGAAGAAGGAAAAAAAATAATGTTAAAAAATTAGGAGATGCATGATGCATCCTCTTCATTAGACCAAACTCATATATATGGGTTTTCCCAATTTTGAGACCATTTCAAGTTCATACAATTGTATATGCACTTTGAACGTGAGCTGAAAGTGATTTACACAACTAATTTTGCCACAAAAAGTACAAGGGAGCGTTCAATTCAAGTAATCCATTCACGTGAGGTGAAATTAAGTTTCCATTTAGCCAAACCTGGCGGCTCCAATTGCTATTGCATGCATATAATGTGTACATCGAATTTGTTTGATAGTAATAATTTAATCTTTAATGTTCAATAAATGACATTGCAGCCTTCAAAGAAGCCTATCATATATAATTAATTAGGTGAGAAAGCTGAACAAAAATCCCAATACAGATTCAAAAAAAATTGTATCCACTCTTTTTTATAATAAAACAATTTACTTCTGTGAACTTTTCTCATGAGACCAATATTGCTATAATTAAACAATACAAAAAAAAAACAAAAATTTCAAGTCAGCGAATTACCAAATCATAATTAGTGTCTAATCTAACAACCGCACCAATCCTGTCTCCTCTCCATCAACTGCATCCATATTTTTCAATCGTTCTTTGGCATCTTTTTCATCAATAAACACACATATTTTGTTATCTTTTTCTATTTTGTTGCTACCGCGTCTGCCAGTTAACCTCTGTGCTCTTTGAGTCTGTAGATGCCAGTCGGTACCAGTCACCGAGACTAGCATGAACATCACACATGCCATTTGTGCTGCTATCATTCCGAACCACATGCCAGTAAATCCCATCCTCAACCAAAATGCTAACGCTAAAGCCACCGGCATGCCAACCCCGTAAAATGCACCCATATTTATGTTTGCTGCCACGCTTGGCCTTGCGCTTCCCCGCAAAACACCACACCCGGCTGTCTGAGGACAGTTGCCTAGCTCTGCCATGCCCAATATAGGAAGCACTGTTGCCGTGATTCGTAGGATCGATGCATCTGACGTGAATGCACTTGCCCATATATCTCTTATAATTATTGTAAAACAAAGTGCCAAGAAGCCTAAAACCACCCCACATGCGACGCCGACACGTGCAGCTCGATGGGCCTTCTCAGGCTGGCCCGCTCCTAGTTCATTTCCAACACGGGTCGACACGCTATAGCTTAGTGAAGAGGGGAAAATGTATATCAAAGATGTGGTTTGGATGAGGATGCCCATCGATGCAACGGTTGATTTTGGGTCAGCGAGTAAGCCACAGAGCAAGATCATTATCTCGTACCACCACCATTCTAGGCAAACTGAAATGCAACTAGGTATTGCGAGGTTTAATAGTGATTTCCATTCTAATAAGGTTTCTTCATCACTACTTGAATTATCGGCATCAATATCTCCGGTGCTTTTAGAGACACCAGAGAAAAAAATGTATAAGACTAAGAATAGGAGGAGGTTAAAGTTGGCCAAAACAGAGGCAATTGCAACCCCTTCTATACCAAGGCCAAGAATTGAAACAAGCAAATAGTTTATAGGAAAGTGAAATAGAAGTGCAATGAATGCAGCATAGCTTAGGGGAAGGGTGATTGATTGGGTACGGAGATAAATACGGATCGGGTGGAGGAAAGATTGTAACAAGAGATCCGGTAAGGAGAAAAGAATGTATGAATGTGCAGCAGTGGCTATATCAGGGTCCTGGCCACAGGCCAGTAAAAGGTGTTGCATGGAGAACCAGAGAGCAGCAATAGGTACAGAGGCGGTGAGCAATAGAACAATTGTACGCCGTAGAGTCTGATTCAGGACATTGTGATGACCGGCACCAACAGCTTGTGCGCATATCGGTTCCATACCCATGGCAAGACCAGAGAGAACAGAGTAACCGGTTATATTGGCAAAACCGAGTGCTAACGAGCCACCAGCAAGCGATAACCGGCCTAACCGACCAAGAAATAGCATAGAAATCATCGACCGGAGATACAGTAACAGCCCTGACAAGACCATTGGTAAAGATAGCGCTAATATAGACCGGACCTCAGCCATGACCGGTACAAGGCTATTCACTTGGTGGGGTTCATTTGGGGTTTTTGGGGTTTGTTTATTGATGAGAGGAGCGAGGTGCGGGGGTTGTTGATGGTGGCATTGCGCCTTCACACCGCACTCACACATGGCTGAGACTGGAGAGGTGATCGTTAGAGAGGATAGAAGCCAAGAAGGGGATTTGCTCTTAGTGATATGGATGAGAGACAGAGAGGTGTGTGTGTATATATATAAGCGCGGTATGATGGATTTGATTTCTTTTTCAAGTTGCTTGCCTCTATGAGACAAGAGGATAGATATCTTTCTTTTACTGATTTATGGTTCATATTAAATTGTGTATCTTGTTATCTGTTATAAGCTGTTTTTATAAGGGAAACAATGATATTTCCCGCCAGTGATAATTGGAAGTTGTAAAACTGTTCTCTTCAGTGTTCTCTTCTCTGCTTCCACATGTTTTTCATTTATACCCTTACTGTTTTCTTTTTGTCCCAAATTGCCCCTGCTGCAGTATGGGTCCTGTTATTTTGTTTGTCGTATTCATTTGTTGTTCATTAATAATGGTTGACAAAAGGAGGATTTAAGTAGATCCGAACCCAACTTATTTGTAACATGAACAAACCTAGGGGACCTAATTTATTTGCACATCAGAATTGACTTGGACCTAACTAACTTGTAACCTGAGGAAGCCCCAAATCTGACTAATCCCAAAATCTGAGTTGAAATAGTACTAATACTATGAAAAAGAAATTCAGACTTTGGGTGTGAACAAAGTTTCAGAAAGAGCTCATTTTAATTTAATAGAAATGAGCATAACAGAGTTAAATCAAGAATAACATTTGTTGATTGGAATCCTTCGTCTGGTGAGAAGAACTTGGTAAAGGACAAGAGATAAAAATAAAATAAAAGAATACGTATGATAAAAGAGAAATTAATTGAGAGGAGAGGGAATAGATCATGCACTTAATTGAAGCTTTTTTATATAGCAATCTAAGAAGAGCCGCTTTTTTTATTAATACAAAAAAAAAAAAAACAAATTAGCAAATCTGCCCTCCCCTTCAAATTTTATTAAAACTACTCGGACCGCCCCTTCACTGGGCGGTCCATTGTTCATACCAAACCGCTGGGGCGGTTTGCTAATTTTTATTTTCTTTTACTGTTCATATCAAACCGCCTCACTGTGGGGCAGTTTGGAATTTTTTTTTTTTTAGAGACAATATGAATATCAAGATGCTGAATTCTAACACTAAAAATTCAGATTTTTTTTTAAATATTTGTTAGATTACTTCTTTTGATGTATAATTAGCATATTTATACTAAAATACGCTAAATTACTTGAAATTATGTTAAATTACGTTGAATTACACTAAATTACGTTAAATTACGCTAAACTCTAAACCCTAAGATTTTGGACAATTTCTAAAATCCTAAACCCTAAAAATTTGAGATTGAGGACAGATTTGATATTAAAAGAAGTAATTTTTAGGGTTTAGGGTTTTAGAAATTGTCCAAAATAAGAGTTTAGGGTTTAGAGTTTAGCGTAATTTAACGTAATTTAGTGTAATTCAACATAATTTAACATAATTTCATGTAATTTAGCATATTTTAGTATAAATATGCTAATTATACACTCAAAATAAGTAATCTAACAAAAAACCCAGCTAACGTGGGTATATTTATTAATAAAAATGTCGGAACCTAGGGTTTAGAAATTAGGATTTAGGTTTCTTTTAAATATCACTATTTTTTGTAAATATGTTATGTGAAAATTATAAATCATTTAATGTACGGTAATTTTTAGAGTTTAGGGTTTAGGGTTTATGATTTTAGAAATTGTTCAAAATAAGAGTTTAGTGTAATTTAACGTAATTTAGTATAATTCAATGTAATTTAATATAATTTCAAGTAATTTAGCATATTTTAGTATAAATATGCTAATTATACATCAAAAGAAGTAATCTAACAAATATTTAAAAATTTAAATTTTTAGCGTTAGAATTCAGCATCTTGATATTTATATTGTCTCTAGAAAAAAATACCAAACCGCCCCACAGTGGGGCGGTTTGGTATGAACAGTGGACCGCCCAGTGAAGGGGCGGTCCGGGTAGTTTTAATAAAAATTTGGAGGGGAGGGCAAATTTGATAATTTGTTTTTTTTTGGTATTAATAAAAAAAGCAGTAAGAAGAGCAAAATTAGGGTGTTTGTGTTTCACTAGGAGGGTTTGGTGAGTATAATTTTCAAAATTTATTGGATTTGTTTCAAACAACGAATTCAAACCGTTGAAATTCATCTACTTCACGAATAATGTATATACATGTGAAATTTTAAATTTTCAAATTCATTTAGTACAAAGTCAAGCGGTAAAAAAAATAATGAAAATAAATGCATAAAATAACTTATAAAAGGTTCATTTTTTTTACCGCTTGACTTTGAACTAAATGAACTCGAAACTTTCAAAATTTTGTATGTACATATATCCTTGTGAATTAGATGGGTTTCAACGGTTTAGGTTCGTCGTTTGAAGTCAATTCGATAGATTTTTAGAGTTGTGCTCACCAAACACACCATAGCTATTACAATTTAATTAATGTCAAAGGTAGAGCCAAATATTTTATAGGATGGAGAAAAAAATTTAGAATGCAACTTAATTTTATAATTATTTTTAGTCTCAAGTTTACAAGTTTTTCTGAAAAATATATATAAAAATGAAGTATATTTTCAAATTTTCCGAGCCACGGATGGCATATAATTATTATTATTTATTTTTTGTATTATAATTAAAAAAATAAATTCTAATTATATGTTCATTTATATTAGAAGTTATCAAAAATGGCATCAATTGGATCCATTGTCTTCTTTGGTTTTTTTTTTTTTTTGAATAAAAACTTGGGTCTAGCCTCCATTTATATTGATATCAAGGTTCCGTTACAAGAGAATGGTAACCACCATTAAAATAAAAAGATAATGAGCTCAAACATTTGAGCTCTTTTAAATTTTGAAAGTAAATGCTGAGAAGTGAATGAAACACTAGATTGTACTGAAAAGTAAATTGATGCCCCGGTGTCGTGCTATTTGAATTCCTCCAACTCCGTATCTCTCAACTGGTCTTGAACGTCCTGTGCCAGTTCCCGCACATCTTTGTTCAAATCTCTGAAAATTCTTGCCTCTCTTTCTCGCCGCAGTACGAATTGCGCAATGAGCCATATTTCTCTTAACTTCTTACTGTAGCATGCATATGTGATGATGTCCATGTGATTGAGCATTGTCCGACCGACGGTGTTGGTGTGATTTGTGAGAACTGCCACCTCTTCATAGAAAGCTTTTGCAAAGATATATTGATTAAACATGTGATTTACCATTTCAGCTTGCCTTTTGCATAAAACACATCTGTTGGCCATATTCCAACCTCTCTTGATTAGGTTATCGAGCGTGAGTATTTTATTAGACTTCTCAACCATCCAAAGACCTTCATTCTTGGTGGCACTTTTAGTTGCCAAATTTTGCTAAGTTGTGATCCCACTGAAGGACCACGTATCATTGCTTGATATGCACTTCGTACCGTGAACTTTTCTCTACTGTCCCAATTCCATTGTAGTTCATCTTCTATTGCCTCATTCAATTGGTAACTTGTCAGAATTTGTATTGCCCCTTCCAATTCTTCTTGCGCTTGGATTGAAAGATCGTTTCTTAGGTGAGGTTGCAGTGATTGGGTTTGTTTCGCCTCAAGCAGTGTAATGTCAGTGTCCACAGCATAAGTAAAAAGAATTGGAAATTGATATTTGAGAATGCCCGCTCCTCAATTATTATCCCTATACTTGCGCCATTTCCGGGTATAAACTTGACAAGGCCTTGAAGAACTGCTGCAAATCAATATCTCTTAATGATATTCCCATGGCCGAAGTCTCTGTAGAAAGAGTAAGTCAGTAAATTTGTTTCCATAATCTGTTTTTCGGCTTTACCCAATACCAATGCCACTTTAGTAATAGCGCTCAATTGAAAATACCGAGATCCAGCACTCTCAAACCGCCATATGCCTTGGACTTACATACCAGTTTCCATTTTGCAAGATTGATCTTGCGATTTTCCCGAGTTATCCCATGCCATAAAAATCTTCTTCGTATTTTTTCTATATCGCTTATCATCCATTTTGGCATTTTGAAAACAATCATAAAGTAAGTTGGTAGAGAGGATAATACCGCATTCAAAAGAACAATTTTTCCCGTAATTGTGAGATGCTTGGCTGTCCATCCCGCTAGTCTCTTGTTCATCTTCTCTGTTAAGGGTATGTATGCACTTTTTGGTAGTTTCCGGTTTAATAGCGGCAGCCCTAGGTAAACGGGAAAGTTCCCTCTTTAGATCCTAAAACATCCGTTAGTGCTTGTCGATGCTCGTGTGCCACTTCTAAGTATAATATTGCTGATTTGTGAAAATTGATGGATAGATCCGAAATCCTTTCAAAAGCCAATATCAACACCTTAACACCTTTATTGTCTTCTCTGGTTATCAGATACTAATTTCCTTTTTTGTCATCTACTACACGTTGGTCTTCTTCTATTGTGTTTCATAGTTTGACAAATGAAATACAAGTAATAATAGAGGCATAACAACCTACCATATTTAATTTCATTATAAGAAATGAAAATTGATAAGTTTCACTAATAAAGTCGGTCCGTTAAGTATAACTAATTAATTCAAAGGCTGTCTCAAATGAGTAGCTCCACTATATTTTCAATAAATATAATTAGTAATAAATTGTTTAGGTGGCAAATAACCAATAAGGTGTCTTCTATGAAGATCTTCAGATTTTTGTTTAAATTACCATCACAGATTTTTGTTTAAATGTTGCCACGTGTGCATGAAGAGTAACATAATTTTTTATATTCATGAAAATAATCATGTGAGCATTGCTATTTAGTCAACAGTTATGAAATTAGGAGGTCACATGTGACTTGAAGTCCCTAGAAGCATCCATGTTATAATATTTAGGTACGGTACCTTGCATTAATTAGGAATACTGATTCTAATGTGCATCTAATTTACTGTGTAATTTTCTACGGTGGTCACTAATTTATCAAATATTCCTAATTAAAAATGAAATTCGAAATCTCTCCCAATCAACTATATACCTCGAATTTATTGTCAATACTCAATATCCTGACATTTTTATTAATATCCAAAGTTAATTAGAAAATATTAATTATACCAAGCTTAGATGGGTTTTTTTTAAAATGTCTAAACTGGTCATTAAATGATCGGTCCACTATTTTTCTCAACCGGCCATTAAATGACCGGTTCTCAATTTTTTGTTGTTGTTGTTGTTTCAGACCCTATAAATACTCATATTTCTCACTTCTCCCTGTCACAACTCACTCAACTCACATAAAGAAAGAGAGAAAGAAAAGGTAATTTTTAGGTGATTTGAGGTGATTTCTCAAGAGCCAAAAGGATGAACAATAGCAACCGAGGTAGGTCGTCCTATTGTGGCCTAGCGAGAGGAAGGTCAATTAGTGATCGAGGTAAAAATGAGAGAAAAAAAACAACTGTCGAGATGCCGTGATAAAAAGAAATGTCAATTATTCATATAGGAGGAATTTCTTAGGTATGGAATTTCAGACAATGACTTTGTGGAAAACCACTAAGGCTCTGGATTGAAAAAAAAAAAAGTTGATCCAGAGCCTCCAAAATCAAACGATGAGTTTGTTCTGTGTATTTATACTAGTAAGGCTAGCACTTTATTTGCTGTGACTGATCCAAATCTAGCAAAATCGGACGAGAAGTTTGTTCCATGTACTTTCAAGGCTCGTTCTAAGAAGTAGTATTATTAGAATTTAAAATTTGGATGCATTTGAGCTGGAGGTATTTTAGTTTGATGAATTAGAGTTGTAAAATTTTTTAGTTTCTTTAGTGTCTATTTTGTAGACTTTATTTCATCAATTCATAGTTTATTTAGACTTAATGTACTGACATGCATGTAGACTTGATGTTTCTCTACATTTGAATATGGTAAAATACAATAAAGTTATAAAAACTCACATTCAACTAACTCATAATTTAGTCTTAATAAAATCCACACAAATTACAAATAAAATAGTTCTGAAAGTAGCATCTAAATAAACAAGTTCACAACATGCATCAAATGAGAAGAATTTAAATCACCTATTACTCCTACGCCTAAAATTAAATTTGAAAAACCGACAAGTTGCAGAAGATGGCCTACCAGATGGCTCTGCTTAGCTTCCAGATGCCCTTGTACGTCTACTAGTTCACCTCCTTGGTTGGCTTCTAGATGGCTCTTTTTGCACCCCAACTGCCTCTCCTCCAATGGCAACTGCCTCTCCCATTGCTTCTGCAAACATAGCAGATGCATCTAAACGGCTTGTAGTTGTGCTACGTTGTGACCCTTGTGACCCTGACTCACTTGCCTCTACCATAACTCGCTCATTTTGTCGCATTTGCTATGTTTTTGGCTTGTAGTTGTGCTAGGTGGGGATCTTGGTTGGGGTCGTGGTTGGGTGGAGTGAAGTGACTGTATGTTTCTGGGTCAGGTATGAATAAAGGACCTATGAGAGTGTATGTTTCTGGTTGAGTTGTATAAGTTGGCGCAACTGAATTTTGGCCAGAACTTTCAACTCCTGACTCTATCGGAACTCTCTTGGCGTATATTTCTATTACAAAATTTTTGGTGGCATTTAAATGGACGTACATGGCTCTCCATGTAGCATCAGTTAGTACTTTCACTATGGTATAGGTCGGGGGTGTTCCATGGTTCACTCGGGTTGCCAATTATAAGTTTCATTTTTCTGGGTTATAACCAGTGTATTCGTAAATCATGAATTTCAAGTCCCAAAGTGAGATATTATCGGGAACCATAAATGAACCAACTGACTCTTTGGAGTAATAAGCCACATATGTATTAGTAAGAAACTTCTCACCACAGTGTAATGAAATCATGGTCATGGCAAACAAACTACATTTTGGTAAATGGTAAACAATTGTTGGGTTACTAATATAAATGTATAAGTTACTGAATAATAATTAAAAAATATAAAAAATAAATAAATTTAAATTAAATTAAAAAAATTAAAAAACAAAAATTACCTGAAAGAGACGGGTTGAGTTGAGTGAGTTGAGTGAGTTGTGAGAAAAAGGAGAGAGAAAAATAGTTATTTAATAGCAAAAAATATGTGATGACTGGTCATTTAATGGTCGGGTGAGAAAACAATAGGACCGGCCATTAAATGGCCGGTTTGGGCATTTTTAACAAAACTCAGGTAACGTGGGTATATTAATTAATTTGTATTTTACTTTGGATATTAATAAAAATAGCGGCTCAATATGAGACGAGGGTTCGAATTAGATGCAACTTTTTTCTATAAAGAGTAACGTCTTAACTTATTATATTAAAGATGATTATCATATTAAATTTATTTTAATTGATCACTTTATTAAACTTTTCCACAAATAACAGATTGATTATGTTATTATTTAAGTCAATGAAAATAAAGACATCGCACCCAAAACAATCACTGTTAACAAAAGATAAAAATTAGCTTCATTATAACGAAAAAATTAAAAAATAAAATCAAAGAAAAAACAATAAAAGTTCAATGACCGATATTATGATATGAACATCCATCACCAACAACATTTAAATTACCCAATAACACTTGTGCTTGAATTTGATTTCTGAATTTAGTGTGGAAGATAATATTACAATCAACAACACTCATGCAAATATCACTTATCTTTTCAAAGATATGACAATCTCTTAATTGGCATAAATTAATTAGAAACCCTTATCATATGCGAACATCAGTGCGACTAAAATTTTTATGATTATTTGCAAGATAATGCAAACATTTATAATTTTTTTTTTAGTTGTTTTACAAGTCAATAACATGAAAAATTCAAAGATGAAGCAAAATATCTTTACTTCTTAGAAAGCAAAAAAGAGAGAACTCTCTGCAACACTCATGCACGATAATCAACCCAAATGTACATCCATTGACAGTTGCAAACCTATCCTGAATGAGGCTATGGTATTATGCATAGCACGAATTCCGAAATTTTTATTTATAACATTTTAAAAAAATAAATTAACCAAATAACCATCGTTTCTGGTCAATTCTAAATCTAACACGGCCGCACCGGTATTCCGCGGACCCAAATGCTTGGGACCGCACAGACATTCTGCGGACCCTTGACTGGGTCCGCAGAACCATTCTGCGGCACCTCTTTTTTTTCTTTTTCTTTTTGTTGTTTTGCCGAGGCATAGGCTGATATCTCGCGGATATCTCAAACTTTTTGTTTTATATAATTTTTTGATTTCTAGGGATGCGTGCAGCAAAAGTTTGGAACGGGAATTAAAAAAAAAAAGGGTCCGCAGAATGCCGGTGCGGCCGTGTTAGATTTAGAATTGATCAGAAACGATGGTTATTTTATTAATTTATTTTTTTTAAATGTTATAAATAAAAATTTCGGGCACGAATTGGTTCAAACTATGGAGCAATATCTTCGTGTTTCAAAGTTCAAATAGTCTAATTGAACCACTAACACCACATGATCTCTATGTATAAATGTACTTGCATATTAAATTTTACATTTTTTTAAAAAAATTTTACTATTATTATTTTAGATAAGTAGAAAATCACTACTTTTGAATAATCTAAAAATTTTAGTTCAAGTGATTTTCTACTTAATAAAAAATAGTAAAAAAAAACTCTAAAAAAATGTAAATTTTAATCTACAAATATATTTTATATGGAGATTATGTTAGACAGTTCAAATCGACTATTTATTTTTAAAAACAAAAAATTAATCCATAGTACAAACCAATCCACGTTATACATAATACCCATAGCCTCACTCAAACTTATCCTTCCAAAAGGAGTTTGGACTTGGACACAAACTTCACTCAAATTGAAAATTATCTAATACACAAACATCCAAATACATTTTACAAAATAAATATTCATATCTTAATTTTTAATTTTGTATATAGAGAGAAAATCAAAATTTTAAGAATTTTTTATTATATATATATAGAGAGAGAGGAGGGTTCAAATGCACCATTATTTTTGTGCTCCAATATGCTCCACATCCTTTATCTCTATTTTTAAAGTCCGAACAGTCGATCCGAACCGTTCAACATGATCTTCATAATAAAATATGTTTGGAGACCAAATTTTATATTTTTTAGAATTTTTTTACTATTTTTTTAGATAGGTATAAAATCATTTTTTTAAGGAGATTCTGGACCATTTGATAAAGTTATATTGTACTACCTAAAAAAAATAGTAAAAATATTCTAAAAATATAAAATTTGGTCTCCAAACATATTTTATTATGAAGATCATGTTGAACGGTTCGGATCGACTGTTCGGACTTTGAAAATAGAGATAAAGAATGTGGAGCATATTGGAGCACAAAAATTATGGTGCATTTGAACCCTCCTCATATATATATAACTAAGTTTAGAGTTTTACTTGCAAATATGTGATACATGTACCACAAGCATGCACGGATAATTTTTTTATTAAAAGTTAGAGATCAAATCATCCAACTATTTAATACTTTATTATTACAACAAAAGATTTCCGGATACTAACACTAGATATATATTCAATATATACAAATACAATTTGAACGGTCGATAATTTCAAAATAAGTCACGAAAAATATGAGATATCTCAGATAATTAGAATTCCAATAGCACGGAGCTTGCAACCGTAGAGATGGCCAATCAGAGCAGGACACGCACTTGTCATCTCTGCCACCGACATTTCTAGATACGATGTGGGTAAGCCTTTCAACTTGAAGGCTTGAAGCCGATTATTAAAAGTAATTTTTGAACTCGCAATACCAATGATTACATTTTTTTTTTTGTTTTCGAAAATATGATTTTTTTAGGATAAATTTTGTGGGACGTCCCTAAATTTTTATTTGTTTTGTCGTGAATTAGTTATTCAAATTTAATTTGTATTGAATTTTTTATTTATTCTAACTAAATCAATTTATTAATTTTTATTTGCATGAGCATATTCTGTCAATACTTGAATAGAAAAGATAACGATTATAAATTAATTGAGCCAAACAAAAAATTTAAGAACTATAAAAAGTTAAAAACAAATCAAACTAGAGTGATCACTATGTGACAAAGGATAAAATTTGGTGACATACAAATAAAATTTACTCATTTTTTAACTAAAAGTCTCTGAATTATTCTATATAAATATACTAAATTTAATAGAGAGAGTGAGGATTCCAATGCCACAAAATACACCCGTACTATTTTTCTATTTATATTTCAAATTTGGAATTCAAATGTCAAATGTAAAATCAATTCATAGATATTATTTATATATACAAGAGATGCGTTCACGTGTTAATAATTTATTAAGGTTATTTTTAGTAGATCAAGAGAGAAAAATAAACGAATTTACTTAATTGTGATGGATTAATTTGAAAGTATTTTTTTATATTTTTATCTAATATAAATAAGAAACTAATTACATGAACACATCGCTCGTAAAAATAAACAATGTCATCATATTGGATTTAGTATTTTGATATTAGAGTATGAAATATAAATATATAAAATTTTGTGATATTGGAACCTTCATGTTAAGCATGCCATATATTGTGACACTAAAATTTTGTGATATTGGAACCTTCGTGTTAGTTAGTTATACAATGTTATAAAATGTCTTAATGTTCTAATTATATAACAATTATAAGAGTGCGGCTATGGTAATATGCATATGAGAAATTGTTCCGGCCGTACTATGAATTAATCTCTATTTTGCAAAGTTCAAACAATTAATCCGAACTATTAAGCATGATTTCCCATATAAAAATGTATTGCCAATTAAATTATATATTTTTTTAGAATCTTTTTACTATTTTTATTAGATAGGTAGAAAATCACTACTATCTGATGGTCCAGATTTTTAGATGAATTGATTTTCTACCTATCAAAAAATAGTAAAAACAATTAAAGATTATAAAATTTAGTCTCCAAATATATTTTTCATATAGAGATCATATCGAATTTTTTAACCTTTAAAATGATGATACAATTTCACAACACGGGTCTATCCGACCCGTGATATAATTGTTACCATGTATATCCTCATTCAAATTATAATTATAAAATGTTTAACTGAATGTGAACTGTATAATGGGGTGAGTAGGGGTGTCAATGATACCCTTTTAACCGTTATCTGACCCGTATCGTATTCGATAAGGCAGGTATGGGTAAGATTTTTTTTCGTTAGCTTATTGGGTATGGGTATGAGTAAGGATTTTTTTTGTTAGCTAAACGGGTAAGAGTACGGGTAAAGGCTATTTCGTACCATTACCGTATAAGGTAATTATATAAAATATAATAGTATGATAATGTTTGAGCAATAATTAGTGAGTACTTTTGTTATTTAGTGTATTTTTTGTTGTAAGAAAAATATTAAATATAATACTTTTATTTGTCTGTTCTTTAATTAAATAATTATTTGTGGAACATATATTTCTGTTTTTTAATTCTCTTGTTTTATAAAAAAAATAAAATTTAGTTAAAATTGATTGCACATTTATTTTTATTTTATTTTTATTTGTTATTAGTAATGTCATTGCATATGTGCGAAATAAATGAGTTTTGATATTCTATTTGTAAAATATAATAAAACCAATTATTATAATATTATTCGTTATTTACCCGCTACCGTTTTGTTATCTGATAATTTTAACGGGTAAGGGTAGGGTAGGATAAGGTCAATTCTTAATGGGTAAAGGTAGGGTATGGGTAAGGTCATTCTTAGTGGGTATGGGTATGAAAATACTTCCACCCTACCCGTAACGTACCCATTGACACCCTTAGAGGTGACGGGGGTGTCGGACGGTTTGTACAAAAGAAAAAATTAGGGTTTACCCATTTACCCTACCCGTATCGTATTTGATAATACGAGTATGGGTAAGATTTTTTTCGTTAACTTATTGGGTATGGGTAAGAATTTTTTTTTTTAGATAAATGTTCGTGATTTTCTATAGCTTAATTATGAACCCTAATACACCTAATTTGATTGCAAGCATACAATCTTGCCAAGTAGTAGTTCGGGTGTCGAATCCACAGGGACAACTCGTAAAGTACTGGTTCTCACCAATTCATTAAGCTAGACAGACAAAGTTTGAGTTGGTTTCTAAATCTAAGTAAGTCGAAAGAAGCAAATAATAAATGTCTTGGGTCTGATTCAAGTGTTGGAGTTTCAGGGGCTTCGGCATTCCTATCCACCCTACTCGATTCGTGTTCCTAAAGCATGCGTGGGTGTTCTGTCTAAAGTGATAATAGCGTGCACTTCACGGTTAAGTACCTCGTGGCTAATATCGTACTTTTTAGGTTACCTCGGACTTCTCAGTTAAGTACTTCGTCCTAATAACCTATTCTTTACTCTTTTTGTTCGGGGAGTTAACAGAAGTGATTTTTAGTCATTGAATAAATCCCTAAATCCATGTATTGGAGGAGTAAGGTTAAACCACACAATCCATGCATAAATCAAGTATTACAAGAGTAAATCACTAATAGTCAATAAAAACCACAAATCGAGTAAGATAGAGTGCACCTAGTTTCGAGTTTTACATGTCATCGCCCCTAGAGAGGAGATCAGCCTCTCATAAGGGCGTGAATAGTTACAAATGGGATAAATAGTTTGTTACCAAAGTCTAAAAAAAGAAAAATAGAGTAGAGAATGCAAATCCAAACACAAATCTCTTCTCCCTTGAGTTTCTCCTTCTCCAAATCGCCCTAGATCTGAATCCCTAGCTCTTGAGGTCATTCCCAGCTGAAAAGGAAGTGTAAAAAGTGAACTCCCTCTTGGGGAAGGAGGTTTGGACTATAAGCATGATTCTGGGTCTGTAGCAGCCTAAAATTCGGAAGTAGTGAAGAATTTGCGGGTCGCAATAATGGTGCAAAAATGTGGCAGTGAGCTGTCTAGTAGAAGTTCAGTTATTGTGGGCCGCAATAATGGTAATCGCGGGCTCACAATTTTCCTCTGATTCTTGCCTCTACATGCCGTCTAGGTTCCGATCGTGTCCGGACTTGCTCCAAATTATTCCCATTTGCTTCTAGTACCTGAAAATACATGAAAACATAGCAGTATCTCGAACTTGATGCAATATCTAAACTAAATGGCTTTAAACCAATAAAAAGGGGATAGATTTAGAGACCAAATCCTACCAAAAAGATATATAAAATTTAGGCTTATCAATAAACGGGTATGGGTACGGATAAATGTTATTTTGTACCCGTAATGGGTAATTATATAAAATAAATTATATATAGATATATAAATATTATATTCAATTTATTTATTTTCCTCTTTTCCATATCGTTGTATCCGCTAACCAAACTAATGAGAAAATTTTTGTCCTTCTTCATCGCAATAATTAGATATTTTTAATAATGATATCATGAGAAAATGTCTGCCTTTTGTTGTAAGAAGAATATTATGTTAAACATATTACTTTTTTATTTAAATGTTTTGTTATTTAGTTAACAAATTGAATTTGTTAGAAGAGATATTTATGGTTTTGATTTTTTTTCCTTTAAAAAAACTATTAGATAGAATTGATTTGTATTTTGATTTTTATATTAGTAATTGTGATTGCATATATATGACATGATGAGTTTTGATGGTTTATTTATAAAAATAATAAAACCATTATATTAGTATTATTCGTTATTCGTCCGCTACCGTTTTGTTACCCGTTAATCTTAACGGGTACGGATAGGATAGAGTAAGACATATTCTTAGGCCGTGTTCAATAGCATGGGATTTAACGGAAAAACAACGTTTAGCTATTTGTTCCCATTTGATGTTCGGCGCTGAAGGATTTTCCCAAATTAATTACCATTAAATTCCCATGCACTTTACTTTTTCTTGGAAGCACTGTTCTCATGGGATAAATCAAATTGAGTCAGAGGTCTTTTTCTTTTTCTCAATTGGAGCAACTGCTATGAAGATGAATAATTTTTGTTGTTTCTTAACGTGATTAAACTATTTTATCATAATTATTAATATCATAAATGCTTCTTATCTTGTCCGTGGTACATAAATATATATAGAGATGAGCTATGGTGAGATGTGGAGTAAAATAAGTTTGTACTTCACGTCATATTTTCATTTTGAAAATCTAAACAACCGATCGAACCGCTCAACATGTTCTCTATATTGAAATGTGCTTGGGGACTAAATTTTACATTTTTTGAAACTTTTTTACTATTTATTAAGCCATTTGAAAATTGATGATCCACTGTGAACAGTAAAAAAAAGTAAAAAATTCTGGACCACCGGATCAGTGATTTTCAAAGTGGCTTAATAAATAGTAAAAAAATTCCAAAAAATGTAAAATTTGGTCTCAAGCATATTTCAATATAGAGAACATGTTGAGCGGTTCGAATCGGTTGTTTGGATTTTCAAAATGAAAATATAGTGTCATGGAGTAAAAACTTAGTTTTACTCCACGTCTCACCATAGCTCATCTCTCTCTCTCTCTCTCTCTCTCTCTATATATATATATATATATATATATATAGGGACTGGCTAAATTGCTGCCGGCAGCATTCTGGCCAGCTGCTGCCGGGGGCAATTTGGTCATTTCCGGTGTTCAAACAATAAATTTTTTTATACAGATATGTTCTAAATATTAAAATCTACTTGGAGACCAAATTTTACATTTTTTGGAATTTTTTTTACTATTTATTAAGCCACTTTGAAAATTCCAGATCACACGGTCCAGAATTTTGGTGCACTGTTCACCCGGATCAGCCAATTTCAAAGTGGCCTAATAAATAGCTAAAAAATTCCAAAAAATGTAAAATTTGGTCTCCAAGTAGATTTTAATATTTAGAACATATCTGTATAAAAAAATTTATTGTTTGAACACCGGAAATGACCAAATTGCCCCCGGCAGCAGCTGGCCAGAATGCTGCCGGCAGCAATTTAGCCAGTCCCTATATATATATATAATTTTGCTAATATGCTACGCGTATATAAGGGCCCCTCCGTGCTACGGCTCACTTTTTGAGTTTTCAAAATCCTAACGGTCGATCCGAACCGTTCAACATGATCTCCATATGAATATGTACTTGCAAACCAAATTTTACATTTTTTAGAATTTTTTTACTATTTATTAAGCCACTTTGAAAATCGCTGATCCAATGGTCCAGAAAAGTTTACTGTTGTGTACAAATTAATGTTTTTTCAAAGTGGCTTAATAAATAGTAAAAAAATCCTAAAAAATGTAAAATTTGGTTTGCAAGTACATATTCATATGGAGATCATGTTGAACGGTTCGGATCGACCGTTAGGATTTTGAAAACTCAAAAAGTGAGCCGTAGCACGGAGGGCCCTTATATATGCGTAGCACCGTAGCACTGTCCTATATATATATATATATATATATATATATATATATATATATATATATATATATATATAGGAGGGATCAAGTTACAACAAAGTTACAACAACTATTTTTTTCATTTTCAAAGTCCAAATCATCGATCCAAACTGTTCAACATGATCTCCACATAAAATGTGCTTACAGATCAAATTTTATATTTTTTTAATTTGTTTACTATTTATTAAGTATTTTACAAAAATAGTCATATTCAGACCATTGAATTTTGTGCCCATCTTAATAAATAGTAAAAAAATTCAAAAAAATATAAAATTTGATCCGCAAGCACATTTTATTTAGATAATCATGTTGAACGGTTTGGATCGACGATTTGGACTTTGAAAATGAAAAAAAATGATTGTTGTAACTTTGTTGTAACTTGATCCCTCCTCATATATATATATTATGTTATTGCATATGTGATTGTTATGTTATTGTTTAATTATTTTAGATAATCATGTTGAACGGTTTGGATCGACGATTTGGACTTTGAAAATGAAAAAAAATGATTGTTGTAACTTTGTTCTAACTCAAATTAAACAATAACATAATAATAATTAAATATTTATTAATTAAAATAACATAATAATAATTAAACAATAACATAATAATATTTATTAATTAAACAATAACAATAATATTTATTAATTATTATCAAGGTTCTAAATAGCGTTTATAGCGTCGTAGCGGGAAGGCTAAAAAAAAAGCTATAGCGAATAGCGTCGCTATAGCGGAAGCTATTCCAAATAGCGTTTTTTTTTTTACATTTCGTATATTCAATATTTGTACTAAATATCAACATTATCTAAAGTCTCATAGAACAATAAATAACACAAAGTAATTAAGAAATTATAATATTTATATTGAACCAGTACAAAGTTCAAATTGCGGTTCAAAATATCCATAGTAATATCATAAACTATCGATTTTTCCTATTAAAAATATCTTAAGCATCATGATTCATGACATAATTTTTTTTTTCTATTCAATTTTATTTTCGATTTGGACTTTTTTTCTATTCAAATTTCAATTTCTATTCCCAATTTCAAATTGATTATCTGTAGCAAGTAGCAAAAATTCAATTTCGGTTTGAGATTTTTTTTATCTTTATTTAAAACCCATATAAATTGCTTTAAAAAAAAACCCATATTGTATAGCGCAAATAGCGCGAATAGCGGACCGCTATAGCGCTGTAGCGGTCGCTATAGCGGCCATAGCGCAAATAGCGCATTTTGATGTCATAGCGTAGCGTTTGTGGGTCCAAAAACGCTATAGCGGCGCTATCGCCGCTATAGCGCGCTATAGAACACTGATTATTATACAATTACACAATAACAATTTTAAAAAAACATAATAATATTTATTAATTAAACAATAACAATTACATTTTTTCGAAATTTTTAAACAATAACATAATTAAATAATTAAACAATAACATAATTAATTTATATTAAACAATAACATAATAATAATTAAACAAATAAACATAAACATAATAAATATTTATAATTAAACAATCATATAATATTTATTAATTAAACAATAACAATAATATTTTTATTATTTACAATTACATTTTTTCGAATTTTTTTAGATAGGCTGTTTTGGATGGTCCAGAATGTTCAGATCAAGTGATTTTCGCAAAAAATAGTAAAAAAATTCAAAAAATGTAATTTGGTTTGCAAGTACATATTCATTTTATAATCATGTTGAACGGTTCGGATCGACCGTTAGAATTTGAAAAGTCAAATTTTGAGCGTAGTAGGACCCAATAGTGCTATGCATAGCACCGTAGCCTCACTCTATTATATATTTATACTCATTTGATATATTGTGATTAGTTAATAGTTTGAAATTATTAATATAAGAATTGAAAACATAAGACCAAAAATGAGCCTATATACAGACACTCTAAAAAACATTTAATTTATTTTAAACAGAACAGGTTTCTTTTCCAAAAATTTAATTTAAGAAATAATAATTAATAAATATATTATGGTTATTATGTTATTGTTTTAATTATTTTATTTAATTATGTTAACTAAGTATAATTGTATTGGTATTAAGCATTTTAGAAATAAAAATAAGATTTCCTACAACTATTTCCATGATACAACCAAACACTCATCTCAATATATTTTCATAATCAATCATGTGTGTACCCGTGTTCATAAGTTCCCACTTTTTCAAAAGTGAGTTTTCATCTCCGTCCAAATTACATCATGTGTAATACCGTGAAAAATTAAACAGGTCCCCTTAAGAAGTAAGAGTAGGATATGAGTAAGATCAAGCCTTAGTGGGTATGAGTATATATCAATGCTTTCTATCCTACCCGTATCGTACTCATTGACATCCCCTAGAAAAAATTCTAGAAATGGTAAGAGCATGTTGTCGATAGGGGCGGACCCAGACTGTTCCAGAGGGGGCAGCTTGCCCCCCCCCCCTGGATTTGAGTTTTGTGGATTTTGTTCGTTCCGACCGACTTTGCCCCCCTGAATTTTTTTTAACCCCTCTGGACGTTTAATTTATAATTCGAGTTAAATTTAA
>JAJGRW010000648.1:89265-146893 GCA_025461045.1 Carex parvula | reverse complement strand
TCATTTTGTGCCTTAATTGTTTAATTGGGGATCAGCTCACCCCTTGAAAGCAAGTGCTGCCAAATCTTTTGTTAGAAGCCCCTTATAGGTGCTCACACTTGGTTGTTTTGTGGATTATTAGTGCTGTAGAATTATCTGTTTCCTTTTCTACTATGAATGAGTTTTCCAACTGCACATGTTGAAGAATCCTGGCAGATGGCTGAATTCTACAACACAAGGTATTGTATCTTTTTGGATACTAACATTTGTTGTGCCTGTAGCACATTTTGACCCTTAATAGGATAGCTTAAGCTAGAAATACCATCAATCGGAATGTTTTCCAATTGAAGTGCTGAATAAATTCTGGCCTTAATTTTCTTTCTGGTTGCAAGCAATTGTTGAACGAGGAAAGCTCAAACAGGAACCAAAAGTATAGAACTAAATAGACTCATAATGAAATAGCTTTTCTTTGGGTTGTAAAATGTGTATCGTTGTGTTTCTCATTGGGACAGTGTACGTGAAAGACTTACTATTTTCAACTGCAGCACTTTCTCTTAAGTTCATCTTGTGTAGTACAAATTACTAAAAAGCCCTTGCTCTCTCTCTATTCAGGTACTTGTGGAATATAGGAACTCAAATCCAGATATGTAGAGTGGTCAAAGGCACTGAAGGAACTATATGTCCCCAGCTTGAGGGACTATGTCAAGAAGAATTACCCTCTGGTCCTGTGTGGGGCCCCGCTGGCAGTGCGGCTGCACCTAAAGCACAGCTCCAACCCCCACAACACCCCCCCCACCCCCACTACAACTGCATCTGCAACCAAGGCACCGGCCCCACCACCTCCAAAGTCTCTGTTCGAGGGGGAAACTTCTACCCCTTCCACCAGACCCAACTTAATGTCTGCAGTGTTTCAAGAGATCAATTCTGGAAAACCTGTAACTACTGGTCAGTATTTAATCTGCTGTTAGTCAATGAATAAATTTATAAAATAATTTTTTTTAAGTAAATGGATGCATCATTAAATGCTTATTCTTTTCTTGGCAGGCTTAAAGAAGGTGACAGGTGACATGAAGACGAAAAACCGTACAGACAGAATGGTTGGTACTGCACCGGAAAAGCCAGCTCCTCGTGCTGGGTCATTTTCATTCAAAACTGGTCCCCACAAAATGGATCTTCTAATGGGCCACAAGTGAGCCTCTCTCTCCCCCCTATATGCCCATGCATGTGTGGGTGTTCCATATCTTCAATCTTGAATTTGATTTTCTATTAAGCAGTGAACCTGTACTATTCAGCTATTAGCCAGATCTCAGTTGCATTATGATTTCGCCGTTATTTTTTCTTTTGCATTCTTTGTGGTGCTTAATTGAGATTTAGAAATGGATAAAGGCTACTCAAATGTGCCTTTTTGAAGGCATGGTATTGTGAATGAATTTTAAGTTTTTTGACAGATTATTTATTTTATAAGTTTTCCTAGATGGGTTGTTGAAAATCAAGTAGGTAAGAAGAACTTAGTAATTGATGACTGTGATTCAAAGCAGTCAGTGTATGTATTTGGGTGCAAGGATTCTGTTTTACAAGTCAAAGGTATGTCATCACCATAAATTTTTGAAACTTACCATTCAGTTATTTGGTTTATAGTTAGATTGAAAGGTTTCGTTTCTCAGGTAAAGTGAACAACATAACCCTTGACAAGTGCACAAAGACAGGAATTCTGTTCACGGTTGGTACAAAATTCTAACAGAGCATCATGTATCACGTTCTAGCTTCCTATAGACTAGGATACTAATGCTAACCCTATCTTTTCTATCTTTTGATAAATTCAGGATGTCGTGGCAGCCTTTGAGGTTGTCAACTGCAATGGCATTGAGGTGCAGTACCAGGTAGCCAGCAATTCTTTGCAAAATCGTTCCTTGACCAGAATTATTGTACCAGCCTATTTTTCACCTGTATGCCAGCCTATTTTTCACCTGTATGCTCCTTTCAATATTGGTTGTATGTACTGGTACTGAGCCTGGCCTATTCAACACCAAACAGGGGTGTTACAGATAATCCCTCTAAGCGGAACTGGTTTATATCACCATTTTTTTCATGCTAAACCCGCACTGGGGGAGTGAGGGACTGGCCCCGGCCCTGGGGAATCCATATCCTCTTCAACGCACCGTTTGAGTTAATTTTTTCGGCCATGTGATCTACTTTTGAGCCAATCCGACCCACGCCTATAACGCACGGGTTCCTTTAATATTAGTGTGGATTTAAATCGGACAGTCCAGATCTTAACTCAAACGGTGCGTTAATGCAAAAGATATGAATTCGCGGGTGGGGGGGGGATGCGGGGCGTGTCCCCAGCAACTTGTAGTTTCTTATTCTTTTTGTTTGTTTTTAGAACTGATATTTAGGAGCATTGAAAAAGGCAGAAATATAATAATATTAAGTATTATTATATTTATAGTTTATTTACAAGAACGGAGAGACAAATTACCACAAAAAATTAATGCTATTTATATTTGTGGCGATTATTGTTATTTTAAAATTTTAAGACTCAACTTGCTTCATTGCTTGATGTGAATTTTCTTACAGTCCGTTACGTATTGTATCTCCTATTAGATCCATTTTGTAGAGGTGGTACGGATGTCGTGCGATGATGTTGGAGACGGTAGCAGCTGTTCTGGGCATGGTCAGGTGGGCTGCTGCATGCACTGTGCTACTTCGAGCACACTGGTACGGGCGGGCCCTTGTTGATTCTTTTCAGGTATGGGACCTGTGAACTTTTTTGGTTGTTTGCAAATTACACTGAATAGTTCATGTTGAGATCGAGTCTAACTACAAATTTACCAATCGCTCTTATGTTGTTGTAATACATCACTTGCAGAACTTTTTGGTGGTATAAACATCTTGACTATTCTAGATTGAATGTCAGTAAAATTAGGAACTTGAGAACATTACTTATATAGTGAAAGGGCAAAAAATGTCAACATTTAATTGGTGTAGTTTCTCACTTTCTCCGTTACATAATTTGTTAATGTTTTGTTTGGTTTTGTTTCAAAATCTTAAATATACAGAAAAAAAGTAAAAAATTGTTGCTAAGTGCTAATAGCCATTAATACGGCAACTTGCAGGGAGTATTTTTCAATCCGTATTCTTGGGATATCTAATCTTCCCAAAGTTTGCTCACCATGTGAATTGCAAACAATTAAATTGATAAAAGACCCTTACAGGAATGATTGATAAAAGACCCTACAGGAGGGGTGATATTATATCATTTCACATATTGGTTTTCAGTGATCTTTTTTTCAATACAAGGATTAATTTGACAGAACTATATCCTGCTCACGTGTTTTACTTATTTTAATGTAGTAGAAAGAACAAATAGTTTCAACAAAAGGTGAAGGATTTGACAAGTCAATTGGAGATTGAGAGGAACCAAGCCTTTTTTTTTTCTTTTTCTTTTTTTTGAAAAAATGCAATATGTAAGATTCTTATTGTGTGCTTTTGTGATATCACATGTAGCTTCACTCCTTGCTGGTAGAGTGATGTTATACCAGCAAATGTCTCTTATTGTGGTCTTTGTCACTCATTGGATATCACTATATGCTCTGCAAGTCTACTCCTTTTGATCAAGTATTTCTTTTGAGGTAATATGTTGCTTACTAAATAATAGCTCAAGTAATGCTCAAAAAGAAAATCTTAAATCAGGTACAGTGCTTAAATAGATGTAGAAACAAGACATGATCAACTACTGGTGCCCAGGAAACAATTGAGTCTTAAATTTTGCTCAAACAGCAGTTAAGAAAAAACAAAAAACATCATGCTCATTTCTAGTACCAATGTGTACCAGGAAGACCAAAAAAAATGAGAGCTTTTTGCTCAAGTTAAATAATCACAAAACATAAAATGAGATGATTTCCCTTTTCCCAAGAGAGACTTTGTAATCATATTAAATGTGATAACTCTACTCAAAGAACTCTCAAGTTGGCCCTCCACAAGAACTGAGAGCAATAGTAAAACCCCCTTATGAGAAGACATTTCTACCAAAGAACCCACCACATTTTAATGCAGAATTACCGAATTTGCAATAACACTTTCATGCAAAGAATCTTCACACGACTTCATCTTGAGTATAAGACTCATGGTCTTTCAAGAAATACTAACAAAATAACCAAATGGGGTTGTTTTAGTTTGTAGCAGAAAAAGATAAAATTTGAACTTCAGCAAATGACCTAATAATGAGAGAGAATGTTACCTAAGTGCAGGTGCGAACATTATATCCCTCTTTCTTGTGGCATACAGTCACGAGCCACATGAGCTCCAGAAGAGACACTTGCTTACTCCTGGTCCTTTTTTTTTTCTCTCAAGATATGCTTCTTGTCATGTTTTTTACAGGAAAAATTACCAAAGTATGCTTGAAAATAATTATACAATTATGCTCTATCCTCAAAATTTTGCCTGACTCTATTATACAATTATGCCCATGGTGGCATACTTTCGAAAAGTTCACATTTAGATTCAAAATTACAATATTCGGACTCTACTGTTACACTATTGGTGTTGTCTGGTTTGCCCCGGTACAAAATTAGCCGAGCAGCAGGGATACATGCAGTAAGAGTAAAAATTAGAAGTGAAGAAAATAGAACCTGAAATAGATATTGGTCCATCTCTTTCGCTTGGTTAAGAAGGTTGGATGGTCAAAGAGAAAAAGTTCGCCACAAAATCCATTTGCCTTAAATAATCTAACATCCAGCCCCTCACCAAATCCAAATTTACAGATGTACATGTTCACCACATAACTCCACAAAATGATCAGAATTTCATCCCACAAAAGTACCAAACCTCATTTGTATATCAACAGTCAGTGGTTGGTTAATAGTAGAATCAAAGTATTGTGCTCCGATAAATCAGTTTTACAAGTGAGAAAATCAATTATTGTGCTCCTTTTTTATTTTCTTTACTTGGATTTTGAACTGCTTTTACTTCTCCTCTCTTCTACTTTGGATGGATTTTGATTCTGTTTGGGCTTACATTGTTACCGAAGATTATTTTAAAATTTCAGCCGAGAGACCAGAATGCCCCTGACAGCTACATCCTAGAACTGGTACATCTGTTTGGAATTTTTATTAATGGCATATCTTTGAATCATCTTTTTTAATGTAGGTTGCTACTTAATTTCACAAACTGACTAGATTTTTTTACTTTCTTAACTTCTGTTGTGATTTTCAACAGGCTCTTAAAATAAAAATGTTGTAATTTAAATAATAGAAATGATTCACCACACACAGGAAATGCTCCAGAAATTTACAATGCATGCAATTGTTTCAGAATTTGAAATCTTACTGATTATCAATTATGGTAACTTATCTAAAATTTTAAATTTCAATGAAGTTATCTCTTACAAGTTGCAACACAGATATTGCACGACTTGACTGATGTATTGGTGAACAATTGAATGTGAAAATGAACAGTATGAATGATACTGCATTTAAATGGTCTATGCTCTACAGTACCTCGATACGGTGGCACTCCAATATGAAATAACAAACTTCGCAAACAACTCAGTTTAGACTGTAACTGGTGAGCATGCACTATGCACCAGCAAAAAAGCACAAATTGACGTCACACAAGTCTCAAAAATTGGAAGCCTCAAATGTCCTGTATGAGCAAGTTCAAATTGCAAAACATGTACTTGTAAAGTAAGACAGGCCGGATTGCTGGGTAGCGCATGAATTCTGGCACACAGTTTTGCTTCAATATTATCTGCTTACGAGCCTTCTCTTAATTTGTGAAAAACAATTTAAGAGAAGAAATACAAAGGAAAAAAGCATGTAGGAAGGAAATACAGTATTTGCACTGTTCTGACATAAGAATATGTGAAAATTGCAAAAACATCCTTCCCTGTATTAGATGTTTAGCTCATTACTTGTATACCCTAAAACTAAACGATATAATCTTTCAACTTCCATTCAAACAGGTTTAGAGAGATTGTTCTTAGATAATTACTTGTATGTACTTCATTGGATACCTCAATAAGATAAGCATATGCAGGGTATTTTATCTCTGCTGACAATGATTAATCAAACTTCAAGCATTCTGGTATATTATTTCTGTAGCATTATTTAGTACAAAGCGCTTTTTTTAATTTATTCAAATTTTAATCCAATCCGACATATTACAATAATTGCTTCTTTCTAAAGTACTTAGATTTCTTCTGTAAGATCTCCTGTCAAGGTTGGCTGCTCAAAACACCCCCCTGAGTGGGGCCACACAAGGAGGCATGTACTGAGGTGGGGGCAACAAGCTTGTCGATGGACTCGGTCCATTCTTTACTAAAAACACCATGTCCATTCCCCATATCATGTGCCTCTCCAAATGGCAATGCAAAAACCAAACACCTGAAATTAACCAAGTTAGAATTTCAGAAATGTTAAAACTTTTACGCTTCAGCACCAGGTAGCATCTCTAACTTTTAATTCTCAAAAATCAAGCTCATTTAAGAATTGGTGCAGCAGAGACATGACTCTTCTGTTCATAGGGGGTACATAGTTCCAATATAAGTTTACAAAAATTATTTACTTTCATTAAACACTAAAAAACTTGGTGAAATATATACTGTTCATACGGCCAAGGAAACACTAGGCTAAAATTGGTACTGGTACCCCCTTGGTACCAGCTACCAGTTCAGGATGCCGACATGGCTGAGGCATGTGTGCATTTCCAGAGAGATGTTTTTAGAGGAAGTTTACATAGAATAGTCTCTTTGTAAAGGTTCTTTAGTATAAATACAATGGGCTTTTAGCCTTTTTTCAAAAAATATATACTATTCAGGAGTAGAACTAGCGTGTTATTAAGCTCACCAAGCCTCTTTGTGAGCTTAACTCAAAAACCCATCGGATTGGTTTCAAGCGATGCATCCAAACCGTTAAAACCGATCTACTTCACGAGTGATGAGTTTACATATCAAGTTTTTAAATTTTCAAACTAATTTAATATAAAGTCAAACGGTCAAAAAATGATGAAAAATGAACACATTAAAATTAACTTATAAACCATTTTTTTTACCGCTTGACTTTATACTAAATTAGTTCGAAAATTTTATAAATTTAACATGTAAACGCATCACTTGTGAAGTAGATCGGTTTCAACGGTTTGCATGCATCGTTTGAAGCCAATTCAACATATAGGTTTTTGAATTAAGCTCACAAAGGGACTTGGTGAGCTTAAGAACACCCTAGTTCTACTCACTATTCAGATATAATTTATGCAAATTATTTGCTTAGCAAGTAGCATCAGTTAGGCACATACCGGGATTGTGTGCTGCAAATCTAATTGCTACCCAACCATTCCTTGGTACCCCAATTGTGTTCTTTAATGGCGGGTTCATCAAATTATATCTCAACGGATCCATTGTTGCATTGAAATTCCCGAGGCCCCATCCTATCACATAGAAGCTATAGCCATGGATGTGCATTGGATGTGCCTCACCTCCCAAAAGTGATGTACCTTGGTACACCACCTCTACTCTCTCATCATAATTCAAAACCTTAACTTCTGTTCCTCTCCTTGTAAAAGGGCTCTCGGTTTGATTTTCGGCAGTGAAGTCAAAGAAGACTGGGGGGTTGTCTGGAAACTGGGTCCCATACACACCCCCGATTCTCTTCCAGTATGCCTCAAGTATAGAAATACTGGGGTCCTCAAAGCTGATGTTGTTTGTACTGGTTGCGAGTCTCGTCCCATTAGGACCCTCACAAACTTGTTGTTCACAAGGTAGCTCATTTAATGACAAAGTCATAAGAATTCGACGGTCGATTTCGGTAGGCACCTGTAATGCTTGCTTGCAACTAATTAGATATACATTTTTCATACTAATAACAGTTTGAGAAAGTAGGTTTCAGATTGTTATTTACATTTGTATTCATGTTTTAGTTGTCTCGATCGATGTATATAGTACCTTACAACGGAATAACTGAACTTCTAATATTTGGAATTTATTACCATTCCAGTAATATCATATTGCAAGACCTATACTACATCATGATATTACCTCTTGCAAAACCTTTCAGTCCCCAAGTACAAATGTGCAGATTTGTCAAGTGGATATTGATGAGAGAATACTTTCTAATAGCTGAGTTGAAATGTTTTGAACTTCTTTTAAAAACCTAAAATTTCACTATTTGAGAAAATAATTTGTAGTTCGTACCTCGATTGGATGGCCCTCATCTAACAGTCCTCGGATAGAAAAAGTGAAATTTGTAGATGCATTGGTATCATTGTAGTTGGGAAGCAGTGGGAAGATGGGACTGGTTGATGATTGGTTTTCAAAACTGTTAATGTATTCAATAATAGCAGTGGTGATTGTGTTGTCAATAAGGTTTATGTCTAGTGGTTCAAAGGGTCGTGCTGCCATGTAGTAACGATTTTCGGGAGATTGATTTGCTTCCAATAGGAAATCCATCGTCTCTCCTGGATATATCACGATGTAGTCACTTGTGAGTGGCTCCGTATAGATCCCATCAGACCCAACCAGGGTTAGGTTGTGGTTGGTGACAGAAAGGAAGAGACCAACGCTCATGTCGGCGTTTATCATGCGTAGGAGGTAAGTTCTTCCATATTCTACTTGTATGTTGTAGGTATCTGTTGAAGGAAAAGATAGAAAGTCTAAGCTTTTAATATACAGGTTTCCTTGTTTAGTTAGCAAAATATATACATTTATTTTTTACTAACCAACTAATTCAATCAGTTGGCAAGTCAAATTAGCTCAAAATGACATCTTTTGCCATTGGATTAGAAATAATAGCCAATAATAGTAAGCTAATCATGGAGCTAACTTATATCAAATGTATTTTATTTTTTCCTTATCACACGACTGGCCAGATTTTTAGCTTAATTTTCAGTTGTCTTTATGAGATCTATACACGTTTACACTGCTACAGTACGTCAGAAATTGATTATACACGCTCTGCGCAAGAGGGCAATAAAAGTTAATTGTGAATTATATCCATCAATGAGAGAATCAGAAAGAGTAAAAGAGAGACCATTTGAAGAGCAATTGTAGAGGTCACCGGGTTGGCCATTGATGGTGTAAGCATCAGAATTTTCAAAACCACCCCCAGTATCCAGTGCTCTCTCCAAGACTTCGATCACATCTTCATTCCACCACTCTCCTACAATAACATTTTTTTTTAAATTCGTTTGTATTCTAAGAAAATAAATTATTATTGTTTCACTAAATCTGTTTTCATTGTAATTATTAATTAGTAAATCCAATACAAAGATACATCATTGTTAATTTTGGCAAACTGAATTTTTGCTTCTTATATCAAATAGAGGGTTCAAATGCCCCGTGTCTTTCATGCCTCGCATTCTTTATCTCCCTTTTCAAAATCAAAATCGTTAATCTGAACCGTTCAACATGATCTCCATATTGAAATATGCAACTAAATTTTATATTTTTTGAAAATTTTTTACTATCTTTTTAGATAGATAAATAATCATTGTTTCTGGACCATCGAGAAACAGTGATTTTGTACCTGTCTATAAACATAGTAAAAAAAGTTCCAAAAAATATAAATTTGATCTCCAAAGCATATTTTAATATGGAGATCATGTTGAGATGTTAGGATTGACTGTTTGGACTTTGAAAAGGGAGATAAAGAATGTAAACTACGATGAAGCATGAAAGACACGAGGCATTTTAACCCTCCTCAAATAGTAAAAATGTCAAATATTGTGTATCAGTTGTAAAACAACAGTGATATAGTTTCCTTTGTTAATTATGACCATATCTGTTTTTCTTAAATTGATTACCCAGGCCCCAGAATAATTGATACAACTACCACTGTTGTCAGGATCCACACAAAAAAAAAAAAAAAAGACAATTTCCTAGGTTTCAATGAGATTTATAAAGTATCCGGTCAAAACTGTTTCTATAAACATGCCTCTGGTCAACATAGTGGCTGTAGCATTAGCAGCCATGAAAATTTGAAATTTAACATATGAATATTAACCTATAAATGAAAGATTAGGGGGAACCATTATTGATACCCATACCAAGAATGACAACGTGCTCTTCGTCTGGGGTAGGGTAGGGGTAGGTGGTGCCAGGTACCGGGTAGATGACAATGGCGCCATACACAGTTGCCCGCAGAAAATCGTTGTGTGCATGCCACCAGAGGGTCCCTTCCTCTATGCTCAAAATAAGGGTGTAGGTGAATTCATCTCCGGGCATGATAGGGCACTGTGTGATGTATTCTGGCCCATCTGACCATGGATTTCTTGGCTGCTTCACACCGTGCCTGGATTTCAGAGTTCGATATATAAATTCTCTAGGTTATTATAATATTTATTGTGTTTAATCCTGTTTATGATGCAAAATTGAGCAAAGTTGGATCAGTATACACCTGCCATATTCTGGTAATGAGAAGAGAACTAGTGTGGTAAAAAAAGGAGATTTTGATTCAAAAGAGCAGAAATTTTACCACATGTAAAAAAATGAAAGAAAGATGGGAGAGTATATCACTGGCTTTAATGAAAATTATTTCTATACCAATGTATAGTCACGTTATTTCTGGCACGGTTGTAGACAGTAACTTGGATAGTATCTCCTTTGAATGCGTAGAGTGTGGGGCCTGGGAACTGGCCATTTACTGTCATTATGTTCTTAGTGTGACAAAGCCGAGTATACGGTACATCTTCAACCTACAAAAGAAGATTTAAATGAATAACAGTTGTAAAGTTAAATTGACTGCACTTCATCTCTCGAGGATTGTAAAATGTAGACTACTAAGGACTGTCATTATTTACAGGATACCTGTTTTGGGTACCATGAAAGATCACATAACTTTCATACATAATTTGCACTTACAATAAAGGTATAGTTACGAGATATAGATTGGACCAGACCCAAGAAGAGGCCATGAAAGATAAAGAAAAACAAAACAAGAAACAAGAAAGTGTATTTCATGCTTCTTTCACAACAGAACAGAGGAGAGAAGAAATGGCCACTAAAGGTTTATGCCAGTACTCTATATGATCAGGCCTTGTACATATATATATAGATATATATATACATGCAAGGTAGGGCATTGTGTATTAAAGGATTAGCTGGCTAGATTTGAATGGCAGGTAGGGTCAATTAACTTTATAGGAAACATGCTTTGGATAACTTAATTAATCCAAATCGGATTCAGCCCAATGTTTTGCTTATACATGAATGTATATGTTAAAAAAATTGTTGAGGGAGGCTATGGTACTATGCGTAGCCCACATCAGTCGGTACTATGGATCTATATTTTAATTTTCAAAGTTCATACAGTCGATATGAACTATTCAACATTATCTTCATATGAAAAGTACTTGGATGCCAGAAAAAAATTTTACTAATTTTTTAAATAGGTAGAAAATCACTACTTTCTGATGGTCCAAAATCTTTAGATCGATTGATTTTCTATCTATCTAAACAAATAGTGGTTAAATCTTAAAGAAAATGTAAACTTTGGCATCCAAGTACATTTTCATATTAAAATCATGTTGAGTGGATCAGATCAATTGTTTAGGGTTTAGGAATACAAATGTTGATGAGAAATACAAATGAAAATATGGATCCAATTCTTATGGCATTCTGCGACACCAATGTGGAATTGTGGATGAGGAATACAAATGTAGCATACTGGGTCTGAATTTAACTCATAAGACCTAAACTGGAATACCTATCTCATTATTATGTACATAAGTAAATCTTACAAATATTTATATAGTTACTATGCTTTTTATTTGTTTTGGATTTTTACTTAACAATTTGATGGTAGGTGAGAGTGGTTAATTAGCTCATGATGCAAGGTTCTTAAAATGCAACTCATAAGTATCTCAGAAAGATAACATGCGAGCTTAGTGCTGAGCCCTCGTCTCTCTTCCAAGAGAATGCAGGTTCAATTTTCGAGAATAGAATCTAAAAGATGTTGGAATGTAACAGAGCCCTTTAATAAAATAATATAAAAAAAAAAAGTATCTCTGAAAGATAGATAGCGTCAAGTCATTGGCTTTCATTTGTGCTTATCTTATTTTTGTGCACTTGTTTACACAAATCAGTCACATTCATGCAGATCCATACATCCTTTATTCCAATCATTCAATGGGAAAAGTATTGTGGATTAAGATCTTGACTGTTTGATGTTAAATAAAATTCAAATAGCCAACGTCACCTGCTTAGACCATAGCATGTAGCTCAAAAGCAAGATGAATTTAGTACGACATTCTTAATTTGGCTATGAAACAACTTCAATAGATTATCTGACAAATAAAAAGGTTGCATTTTTTTTCTTCTAGGAAATATTGTCTAGTTAGAGAGTGCTAAACACTCCTATAATGATAGATCAATTGTCTAGTTAGAGAGCTTTCTTTCCTTCGTGACAATTGATCTATCATTATTAGAGTGTTTAGCACTATGTGCGGTTTTCTGTTGCAAACTTTTCAATTGTATGATAGGCTTTGATGCCGATGCTGCTTGATGTCCATTATTGAAAAGAAGTCATAAAACGCAAGATAACTTTAAGCGTATCAAGTAGAATTAATATACATTCAGAGATAAATGTCATCGTCTTCTCATCTCTCAGTAGTAGTGATGAATTTTTCTACCAAATTTGTCTCCTTTCGTCACCTACGGGTAATTTACTCGAGGAAAAATAACTTGTACATAATGAGAAAAGTTTTGGTTGTGTTGAGTTTTCAAATTTTACGTTTCAATACAAAAAGGCAATAGCTGTCGACTGTTCCCAATATATTGTAAAAGTTGAAGCTAATTTGATAAAAGATCAACACTACAAAAAATTGACTGCAACCAACCATTGAAATATTTTGATTTGTTGATATAGTACCAAACAAGCTATAAATATGATATACTTTTGGCACACTCTTACTAGTACAGGCTCAAACTTACTAAGGTAGTTGATGAGTTTAACTCTTAAACCTATTAGATCGATTTCAAAGGATGAATTTAAGTCGTTGAAATCAATCTAATTCATGAGTATTACGTTTATATGTTAAATTTGTTGATTGCAATTTTATTTAGTGTAAAGTTAAATGATAAAAAATAATAATAATAACTGAGTACATTAAAATAATTAGACATTTTTTTTTACCACTTAACTTTTTACTAAATAAATTCGAAAATTTATAAATTTAGAATGTATCACTCATGAAATAGATTTGGTTTTAATGACTTAGGTTCGTTGTATGAAGGTTTTGATCACTCATAAATGTATCTTGCTCTTGACATTAAACAAAATCAGTGATTCAATTTTTTATTTAAATTGTAAAATTAGTTATTAAAGCAATAAATAGTAAATAGTTATCATTTAGATACAACGTGTGTCAAACGTGAGCTAGAAATTTAATTGGTTAACGATAAAGAACCGTTAAAAATCAACTGTCAAAAATCTTACATTGTTTGACAAAGAACTAAATGATTTCAAATTGTCTCAAATTTAATAACACTCAATTTGAGTAATAAAAATACATCTACGATTTCAAGTTTACTTGTTTGAGCAATATTTATTTCTTATATAAAAGTTAGATGTAAACTATATAATGATTTTGATGATAACGGTGACGGTGATGACAATGTTGTTACATCTTACTGTCACACAAAATACTTGCAAATCTGACGCCTAAGATTAAATTATATTGAGAATGTAAATATAGTGCTGTTAAATTCAATTTAAAAAGCTTCAGCACGATTATTGTTATGCGCAGAACGCAACGCAAGTTTCGGTACGCTTGAGAGCGTACCTCTTAAAACCACGTTAACACTCCACGAGTAAGGGATGCAAGTGCACAACCCCTATCGTGTAGTATATTCGGGTATCGATCCACAGAAACGGTTAATTGCGAGGTTAGATTCTATCAAACTCAATCAAAAACTAGAAGTGGAAAAGGTTTGGTTTGGTGTTTAATTTCCTAAAGGTTCAGATCAAACAATTCAAGAAGATGTAATAAAATGCTAGAAGAAATGTAAATTGTGTTTTGATTATGGATAAAAGGTGTTTCCAGGGTTTCAGACTTCATCTCTGATCTGCCTCTAGTGGTACGGCCCGTACCAAGTTGGTACGGCTAGGCCGTACTTCACTTGGTAAGGCAAGGCCGTACCACCCTGGTAAGACCCGTACTGGCTTCCCAGAACAGAACCTACCAGTTCGAGTGAATGCATTCCTTTGCTGGTACCTTGTGCTAAACTCTTTAGAAAGGTTCAATAGACCATACCTAAGGTTCCTAACCCTCAACCATCGTTTGTTGGATCAAGATCTAGGTTGGAATGCAATTGATTGCCTTTTAGGGTTTCTACACCCTAGCTGGTCGATTGGAGGTCTAAGGCACCCTCTAATCTGTCGATTAGAGGAGAATTCAACCTTTCGGCTTCAATTCGAACTATTCTACCCTAAGCATTTGATTTGGATGAGAGATTGAGATGATCACATGACCTTGATAGGTTCGATCTAAACCTAGAGGCACATCATACAACAATCACAGCAAGCAAAGCAAAAGATAACAAAGAAGATCACAATCAATCAAACTAAAGAGTTCATACAAGATACAAGTCAAAGAAAGTCAAAACAAATCAAGAATCGATCTCTAACCCTAGAAACTAAAAGAACTACTCACAGCACATAATCAGATCTAAAAATACAATAAAAGGGAGAGAGATAGCCATGGATCGAAGGGATCGAGAGGAGGAAGCTAGATCCGTCGAGTTTCGCCTCTTTCCTCTTCCTTCCTTCTTGCTCCTAGCTCCTTAGCTCTCTTTCTCTCTCTTACTGTGCTCTCAAATGGATCTGGAATGGAATAGATATCGAAATTGGAGAGTTCCCCGCTTTAAATAGCCTCTGTCAAAATTTGAATCTGTCAGGCCGCCTTTAAGTACGGCCCGTACCAAATTGGTACGGCCTGGCCGTACCAGGTGTGATGAGCTGAAAACGGCTAAGTCTGGTGAGACCCGTACGAAACCTGGTAAGGGCCGTACCAAATGTGATGAGCTGAAATCAGCTAAGTCCGGTGAGACCCGTACCAAACTTGGTAAGGGCCGTACCAGATCATCCCAAATCGCCGTTTCTTCGTGTGTTTTGCTCCAAACCTGCAGAAAACAAACAAACACTCAGCAGTACCAAATTCTAAAGATATATCGATGAAATGCACATGATTCTGGTGAATTAGGGCACGAATCTGGTACTAAAACAGGCCTAAAATAGACTAAATATGCGAGGTATCAATTATATTTTTATTCATTGTACCATGATTTTTATTAATACCCTCCAAAAATAAAAAAATTAGCAAATCTGCCCTCGATTTTTTTTTTAAAAAAAACACCCTGACCGCCCTACGTTTGGGCGGTCCACTATTCATACCAAACCGACCCACGTTTGGCGGTCACCTATGCATACCTGACCACCCCACTGTGGTTTGGTGTTTAATTTTTTTTTTTTAATGTTGTCCCAATTTTTAATTTTGAAATTTACATGTCCAATTTTTATAATGATTTATGGTTATAATTTACATCTCATCTAGATCCAGCCATACTACATTTGAAAATAGCCAATTACTAAATTTCTAACATTTTTAAAAAAAATTACATTAATTTGTAAAATTTTCTAATATTTGGATAATTTCTATATATGATTAACACTTGCTAACAATTTCAAAATATGTCGGAAAATTTCTAAAATCCTAAACCCTTATTTGAACAATTTCTAAAACCCTAAAAATTACCGTACATTAAATGATTTACAATTTTCACATAACATATTTATAAAAATTAGTGATATTTTAAAGAAACTCTAAACCCTAATTTCTAAACCCTAGTTTCCGACATTTTTATTAATATCCAAAGTTAATTACAAATTAATAAATATACCCACGTTAGCTGGGTTTTTTTGTTAAATTACTTCTTTTGATGTATAATTAGCATATTTATACTAAAATACACTAAATTACTTGAATTTATGTTAAATTATGCTTAATTACACTAAATTACGTTAAATTACACTAATTACATTAAATAACGCTAAAATACGTAAATTACATATGAATAGGGACAATATCTTCACTGAGAAGGTGACAAACGATGACGAAACTTCAAACGGTCATAAAACGGCGCTCGAGTGTCCGATTTCAGCAAATGACCACTTTTCGAAAAGCTTGCGAAAATACGCATGCATCACTAACTACTTTGTTGTTTTTCAAATTTCAGAATTGTCAAAAAAACAAAGGGAAGAGCCTCAAAAATTGAGTTGAAGTTTCCAATTAAGATTTTCATTTCTATTATTCAATCTAAGTAGCTCAATAAATTAGTTATATAATGAACTTGTAGAATACCAATTTTTACTATTTTTTATGATTTATGAAAGATGGAACAAAATCGGCCTAATTTAGCGTAATTTTGTGTAGTTTAGCGTAATTTAGCGTATTTCAATATAATTAGCGAAATTATTATAATTTAACGTAATTTAGTGTAATTCAACGTAATTTAACACAATTTCAAGTAATTTAGAGCATTTTAGTATCAATATGCTAATTATACACCAAAGGAAGTAATCTAACAAATATTTAAAAAAAATTAAATTTTTAGTGTTAGATTTCAACATCTTACTATTCATATTGTCTCTAAAAATTAAAAAAAAAAATAAACACCAAACTGCTCCACAGTGGAGCGGTCTGGTATACATAGGCGACCGTCCAAACATGGGACGGTTTGGTATGAATAGTGGACCGCTCAAATGTGGGGCGGTCAAGGCATTTTTAAAAAAAATAATCGAGGGCAGATTTGCTAATTTTTTACTTTTTGAGGGTATAATAAAAATCACGGCTCATTGTATGACTTCATTCTAGGAGAGAAGACGCCAGAGGAAATACATACATATACCTGTAACATCATTTTTGTGCGTGTAGAGTGATGTGCTAGTAAATTTTAAAAATAAATGCATTAATATAACCTTTAAAAGGTACACATTTTATAATTTCATGCGTACGTCACTTGTAAAAAAGATCATTAAAACCGTTTGAATTCGCCACTAAATGTTAATAGAAATTTGAAATAAAGATCAGAAACCACTTTAATTAATTTAAGCTTATGCTAACATGAAGTGTATATATTATATGAGGAGGGTTCCAATGCCTCAATTTTTCATGCCTCCACCATGCCTCCATTTTTTAAAATTTTAATAACTCAAAATTTAAAACTTAAAAGTCAAAATAAAACCGTTGGATATGATCTATATCATTTTATCTATGCACGTGTAAAAAATTATGACATTTCAATTTTATTTTGGTTGTCATCAAGAGCTTGTAAAAAACGTACTAATGTGGATAATTTCTAAACGTTGATTTTTCAACTTATTAATTCACATAAAAACAAAATTGAAATGTCATAATTTTTTACACATGCATAGATAAAATGATATAGATCATATCCAACGGTTTTATTTTGACTTTTAAGTTTTAAATTTTGAGTTATTAAAGTTTTAAAAAATGGAGGCATGGTGGAGGCATGAAAAATTGAGGCATTGGAACCCTCCTCATATTATATACATTCATGCATATATCTTATGACGCAAATATTGGTAAAGCATTGGACACGAGTAGCCTATCCATTATCATTTAAAGGCAAAATGATAGCATCAATCATCCGTTTCTTTAATGAGCATCAATCAACTGTATCATTATATAATTAATAGTTGTGGAAGGAACAAGTTTAATTTATGTCAAAAGCACATTAATGGACCAATTATGTCAAAGATTGCTACCCAGAAATAACTTAAACCTATGCAGATTCAGGTGCAAGTTATTTTGGGAAGGTAATTGTTAATAATAGGAGTTAATACACTCAAATATCCTGTAATACATTTCACACCGATCTTTTTTTTGTTCAAAACTCCACTTGCAAAAGTCTGAGACCAATGCCTTACAGAAAGTTGCAGGAAAAACTACATAAACAGACAATGTATATAATCTAAGAAGACTCAAAAGACTAATAATGACAAGACAAAATTCAATATAACAGAGACCACATATAAAAGTGCATACCATCATAAAGGTTTTCAAAATTAACCTAACAAAGACAAGTAACAGTTGTTTCTTATCAAACCCCTCACTAGAACAAAACAAACTTTAGAACATTAACCAAAAAATTCTAACTCATCCTTTGTGCCAGCTCCTTCTGAAGAACCTTTGCCTTGGCCTTCTCCTTGGCCTGGGATTTGGATCCCATAATACCACCACCCCACTTCTTCCTCATTTCGTCATATTTATCATTGAAGTTCATCTAACAAAAAATTTAAAAACAGTAAGCATGAATGCCAGCAAAATCAAAGAATTAATGAAACATTCAGAAATAAAATCAAAATCAAACCTTAATTGCCTCAAGAATCTTGCTGAACTCCAACTTGTCCTCATTCTTCACGGAGGTAAGGCACAAGACGGAAGATGTCTTCTTGTGCACAATCTGACATTCAAAACAGAACAAAAGTTAATTTAATTATATATTATAAATTAACACAATAGATTTTAATCAACTCCAATTTAGAACCAAAAATGCATTATTTAAGTTTATAATAACTAAACAAAGTCAACAATATAGGTAAAAACAAACACCATACAGATGTTAGTATAGTTTTACAAATAAAATCCAGAAAATAACAAGAATATGCACCTGGCCAAGACGGGACTTCCCCTTAACAATGCAGTAAGGCACCTCCATTTTGCGGCACAAGGCTGGCAGCCAAACCACTAGCTCGATGGGGTCCACATCATGTGCTATCACAACCAGCTGAGCCTTGTTCTACAATCATTATAATTTCATAAAAATACAATAAGCAACTAGAATATACCAAAGCCCTCGTGAACAAAAACATGTTATTTCTGCAGATTACAGGAGTCTGCTAGCAAACAACAGCCAGCATCTATTTTCCAAACAAAAATAAGCCACTGTGGCTATATTTGATCATTGCATAGATAATGAATTTCAGGTTGGAGCCCTAGAAATATTTAGCGCAAAACACACAAGAAGGGTTATATACCTGCTCAATGAGATATGTGACATGGTTCAGGCCATACTTCACAACAATAGGCTTCTTGATCTCAACAGTTTTTCCCTCGGCCTCAGCCTGGGCCCTCTTAAGAAGCCTCTCCTTCTTGGCTGCTCTATCCTCAGGCCTGTACTTCAACAACATCTTGAAAAGATTTGTTGCTGAGCAAAGAAGAAACAATAACATATGCTAGTTAATAAGTTAAGCTTATTGTAATTAAAATGCACTGTTTCATTCTAGCTCAATAAATAATTTTACACAATTTAGTTATGCTTAACAAGCTAAATGTCAAAGAATTGATTTAGCTTTGATATTTACAATTCAAAACAAACCAAATAACTTCCACACGTATCAAATCAGAACCAAAAAAATTGAATCACTTGTAAAAGTACATACCCAACTGAGGTAAATACATGTACTATAAAATTCAAGCAGCAGCATGGATTGAAGATAGGGAAAATATATTCCCATTACTAAAATGCATACCAGATGAAATGATTTACTGCAGTCCAACTTAACCAGTACAACATAGACATAGTGACCAACATGTATTTTCTAATCATAGATGTAATGATATAAAACAAGTAGCACCGGGCAGTTAAATACATACCAACCTTAAAAAAGGATTAATTTCCAGGTTCCAAATACTAACAATTTCAGCTAAAATTAGTATATAGGACTCTACCATGACAATTAACATAAACACATTACTAAACAAGAGGGAGCAGCTATATTGTACCCAAATTCTTGTCAAGAGTCTTGGTGAACTGGTTCAGAGTTGGCGGCACTTTGAGCCTCTGCTTGAGAATCCTCTTTTGCCTCTGGATGCGCACCACCTTCGGCCATTTCACAAACCGGGACAGATCTTTCTTTGGTGGCAGAGCCCCACCAATGCCAAACTGCTTTGGCCTCTTCTCAAAAAGGGGGTTTGTGACTTTTTCCTGGTATTCAAACAACAAACCCAGGTTTTACTAAAAGGTTCGTAATGTAGGAGAAATGTAAGATGGTTAGGGGAATAGAATTAGCTTAAGTGAAGAACAATGGTACAATTTGGTAGAGTAAATAGAAGAATTGAGAAATCTAACCTTCTTCTTTGCGACTGGAGTCTTCACACCTTTCTTCGGGGCCTGAGAAGTTGAAAAAGCTTATAAGACAAATCCATTACAAAAAAAAAAAAAACATAAATCGAGATCTCAGACTGATGAAGTAAGAAACAGAATGCAACTAAAGGAACGAAGAACAATCACGAGCGAACTTAGATCGGAAAAGAGTCATACCATGGCAGCTGTTGATAGAGGGTTAGGGTTTTCGGCTGGAGAATGAGAGGTGGCGCAAACCCTAGGCAACGAGAAGAAGGATTTTGGAGGGTATGTGCTTATTTATAAGCTGCTGCTTCTGGGCCTTCGTTTTTTTATATTAAGACCGTTCGGCTTTTTGTTATTTTTACTTCTCTATTTCTAGCGTATAATGGGCCTTATGTGAATATTCGAAGCCTTCTACCAATGGCCCGAGATCTTCGTTTAGATCCATCTTATCATTCTATTATGCTGAACTTATTCTATGACGAAGTTGTACTAGTTTTATGATGAAAATAAATTCTGATTGCTTATCGACGCAAATTCATTCAAAGTATTTTATTAAATCTAAAGTTGCATTTCATATAAAAAGTTTGGCTACTAGAAAAGTGTGGCGACCTGAATTTTTTTTTTTATCTAAAAAAATATTGATCGCGAGTGAACTGTGTGCTAGAGTGGAAAAAATGACACTGTGGAGGTGGTTTCGTCACAGACTGGTACGGTGGAGATACAAAACAGTACGCGTGTCGATTACATGCCGTGACTCGTGTGTCATGTGCCGTAACCATTCGTATACCATGACCATCTTTAGAAATTTTGGTACGACGCGACACATGGTCATGCGAGTCACGTGTAATTAAGACCGTTAGATCTCGACCAAATGGTGAATCTTAAATAAACTAACCTAAATTATGATTAAATGGTCACGCGAGTCACGTTTAATCACGGTGTTTGGGCACGGCGTGATTCACGTGGAGTAACCATTCGTGTGTCGTGACTACCTTTGACATTTTGGTCATGGCACGTGAAAAAATAATTTGATTACAACACAACATGACATAAGATCAAAATCACAGCGCCAAGTTTTTTCCACGTGTTGTGTATAAACTAAGAGCAAATTATCAACAACCCGTAATACTAACAAGTGTTGGATATGTCAATAATCGTGAAAACAAGCCAGTAATGAACAAATCTGTTTGTTGGGTTAAGACTGTGGGTACTTTCCTAAAGAAAATGTACTAAAAGACATTACAAAAATTTTGAAAGTATGGGCGATTTGATATTTGTTCTCACCGCTTGTAAATAATATCACTGGTTGAAAATCTGATTATGGTTATCAAGCCATGGCTGATCATTGGCAGACTACTTGATATTAATGCTGCCAATGGTATTAGACTATTAGGAGAAGTTGAGATACACAACAGGATTAAGTTTCGCCAAGTAAAAACTCTCGCAGCCATTAGTGAGGTAAGCCGTTCCATCGAAATTATTGTCCATAAAAAAATATAAAAAATCAATTTAAGTGATCAAGTTTGAAAATTAGTTATATCCAATCAAACTGCGAATATATTGTCTTATATGACAATTAAGTTACAGGTTGAAAAGCCAGTTGCCAGGGTACCCAGCAATAACATTATTTCTTCAGCTAATTCTTAGTTTCAGATGCGATTGTACATTGTTAGAATTTCTCTCAACTTCACCGATTCAGATTCCAGGCTATCAAAATTAATGGAGCTTGGTATCCTCCACCTCCAGTTTCCTAGCTGCCGAATTAAATTTTAAAAAGAAAAACAACAACGACAATAATAAGACATTGTTTTATCAATCACATTTCTAAATAAATTAGTTGTATCATTTTTCTTCTTTTACATGAAGTTGGTGGTCCCTGTTTGGATTTAAGAATATTGATTCCAAAAAGGGCTACCATGAACATCAATGATTAATATGGGTGTCAACCAAAATCGTACCAGTACTGGTCTTGACCATTTTTTTCCCCTTTTGCTCACCACCACTCCACCCCCTTCTGGTTTCTTAGCTATATTATTATTTAATTGTGCAATGAAGGTTAAGTTGACAAACCAGTATGGTAGCAGGTTCTAAGTGCAAATACTACTGATATTGAATGTTACAAACAGGTAAAAAAATTCCAATACTAACAGACTACTGACGGAATATTCTTATATTGCTACCAGATATAACTGAAATGGAACCAAATTCTAATGCAACTTTGGCCAGAAAAAATAGACTGACAAAAGTTTTCACTGGTTATGCAATCAGCGAACAAAACAGTCCAACAAAATACAGGCACCATGACAGCCTTCAATGGGTTAAAAGCAAAAGAGAACAGACGAGCAACCCAAACTGACCTGAGTAGCAGGGATGTTCATGCGAGCACTACTCCCAAGGCAAAGTGCATCTTGCATAGGAAATATGGCTGTTTGTGCCACTGAAGAGACAGCTGCTTCTATCAATTTCCACGAGATATTTGTCTCACTCCCTAAAGAGAGATATTGCCCTACCTATCAGAAAAATAAACAAAATATAAATCGTACTGATTTGAAGGGTCTTTCATCAATTCTATTGGTGCACCATCTGATGCTGAACCCAATTTGTTGTACTTGTCTTAGTACAAATATGATTAGTTTTGTAAAAACAAATAAATAAGGGAAGAAAATATGTAACTTTTACATGGAAAAATATATAGTATATGAGCTACACTCTAAATTAAATTTTTAATCATTTAATCATTTCTAGCCTACCCCAACTTGTTTGGGACTAAAGGCTTGGTTGTTGTTGTTTTTGTTAATATTTAAGCACTTACAATGTGCTTCTCTTCGTCTGGCAAGTGTTCCCACCACCCCAAGACCTAAAAATTGATTGAAATTCATGTGTTTAATTAGTTCAACTTAGACTAAGTTGCAATTTCGGTCCAACTGCAGAAAAAGAGGAATGAAAAATTGCACAATATTATCACGCTCAATTGCACATGAGGAAAAATGGGTAAATTAGCTCCTGCATATTTGAATAAAATGGATCTGGGCAATAGATGGTTTGAGAAAACTGAGGCATAGTTTTAATATGAAGGTCAATATTCAGTTAAATTCAGGCTTACTGCATAACGGAAAGCAAAATTAGGTTAGACTGAGTTCAATTGCACAAAAGAAGGCTTAATTAGGCCAATTTCAATTAGAAGACATATGAGCTAAATTGAAACACTTGGGAGAAACTATAGTACTTAACTGTGTCATTGTCATGAGTTCCAGTATATACGACTTGGTCAGCTTCATGATTATGCAGCAAGTGAGGGTTATCTGAACCGCCTCCAAAAGCTACCTCACAAGTAAATAATTAGTTAGATTACAAAGATTTTCACAAAGCAATGTTAAACAGTAGCTTTAAATAAACCAAAGAAATACTGCAGAGGTCATGAAGGGTTCCATAGTATTTGCAAGTAGCACCCGACATATGGCATTTTTTTGGCAGAATCAAGCATCATTGCACTTGATTTAGTCATAATTTTGACAGCTAAGTATTCAAGACAGTATAAGAAAAAACTGGATACTCAATGCCAATGATAAATAGGAAAATCATAAAGAAATTCTGTAAAAAGAAAAATATAATGATTGATTACCAAACTGAAGAACTGCCATTCCTGGAGCCCCAATAGCCTTCCTTAATTGAACAACATCCTCTGTTATCACACCCTATACATTAATGAAAGCAAAATACTCAGAAGAATATAACCATAGGCCTAACATAGACACAAGTTTAATTCTTGCAAGAGGCATCTAAAGAAATGGATGCAGTGTTCAAGGCCTCTTATTTAAGAAAAAAAATATACTCTGAAGAATAGTTTCAATTTTATTATGTTTTGGGAAGTACTCTTAACCACTGCACCATACAAGTGAAAATTGAGAAATTAAAATGTGATATATAAAATTTACGGATGAAAGTCATAACATGTAGGCATTCTAAACGACAAATAGCAATTTCATAATTTATTTCAGTCTAAAGGTACGATAATAACTATAAACATCAGATATCCTAAAAATAATACAGACCAGGTCCTCCGCTATAATTTTTATTTTGCCAACAGCTTGAAATAAGGCATCAAAGAAGGCCTTTCTCGGTCCAGCCTACTGTCAATTGAAAGCAGACAAAAGCACATTAGACTTTTCTGTCATAATTATTTATTTATTTTATTTTATTTTTCAAATTGAACATCTATAGGCATCATTAGGTGCAGTTTTAAAAAAAAAAAAAAAAAGACTCACCTTCCAACTCCCATCCATTGCCACTTTTGCTTCTGCATACAAATATATAATTGTTACACATTTTGAAAAAGGCTCTCCAAGCTAAATAATACAAATGGTGGCGTAATAATGATCACCCAAGCAAAAACACACAACTACAAGCCAGTCAGGTTCTATAAAAATTTTGTACGCAGCACCAGTTGCATACAGTTTATGTTTATTTTTATTTATATGTGAAAACAGCATTGTTGTTGGTGGATGATGTAGATAATGGTATCTCTAATGCAAAATGGTATATTTATATACACAATGGTTTGAATTTTCTAGAAAAGCAGTATTTAAGATGATTCACACAGGTGATCGATCAATATCATTACTTAGAAAGAAAATGCACTGTTTATGACAAGGCTTACCGGAAGGGACGGCCCAAAAACCTGCAAGTCCACGAAAATGGTCTATGCGAAATTCGTCATATAAATCAATAGCTCGCTTGATTCTCTCAATCCACCAAGTGTACCCATCAGCTTCCATAGCTTTCCAATCATATAAAGGGCTTGAAATTACAAACAAATATAGAAAACCAGATAAATACAATAAAGAAGCATTGAACAGGGCATTTTCTACTGAAACACAAAAGGTTTTTTTTTAAGTAAACAAGAATATATTATTGGATTGGTTTGGTACTATTCATTTTTTTTAGACCTATTACCTTGTATAGATTATTATGTGAAAATTTCATGTACAACTCTGAAAAAAAAAAATCAAAATTATACAGTATGTTCGACCCAGCAAAGCAAGAAATATTATTTATAAGTCAACTTTGCAAATAAATGAGGGCAGAAAAGAGAAAAAGTTTGACACTTTCTGAAAAGACCAATAAAAGAAGGGGAACAGCTGATATTCAACAATTATTATTTATTCTTCAGATGGGTGTACATGACATATCCTGTTTTGCAAGCTAAACTTGACACCTCTTTAGGACAAAACAAAAGTCTTTTCTTTATATTTATAAACTAACTGATGTTCCATGCAAACTAAGAGTTATTTTAAGATATAAAGAGTAATATGCAGAAATATCATATGCATGAAACAGAAATTCAGATGAGATTTGAAGATATAATAGAATGGATTACACTTTCTTTTATACCAACCATCAGCAAATGAGAAAAAGAGGTTACCTGCCCCAAAGCTGACCAGTTTCACTAAAGGCATCAGGAGGAACACCGCTGACAAGAGTTGGAAACCCATTCCTATCCTGCACAACAATTAAAACAATAAATATCTAAATTTACAATAGTAGACCATAAGCGTCAAATATATTTCAAAAATTAGATAAAACAATAATCTCATGAGGCATATGGCCAATAGATTCATCATAACTGGTACTCTACGTGCTAAACTGCTACAACAAATATACCAGTCATGACATGGTATCTCTAGTCATCAAATATACCATCTTATTCAAAATGAAGAAGCTTTATGTTGATCCATACATAAGTTTTGCTCTAATGCTACCTCTGGAAAGATGAAGTTTGTTACTGACGTATAAATTCTTAGTTATTCTACCTCATTGTTTAAACTATTACAGTGGAAGCTCTTGGCCATTACTTTTTCTAACAAAAATCCTCTATAGCCCCATAAAGAAACAAAATATGGCGTGGACTACTAAAAGCATCCCGATTCACTATCAGTATTTTCATTTGACTCTACACATTTACTAATCTAATGTAACTTAATTTGGCAGATTGACTCTATGCATTTCCAGATCTAATATACCTTATATTGATATGTAAATGTTTGTCGATCCAATGTAGTTTTTTGCATTTTCTGAACAGTGTACCTTTTGGCCTTTGATGTAGCATAGGAGCCCTAGTTAGAAAAGGTTGCATAGAAATAAGTTTCTTACCAGTAAAAATGACTTTTTATTTGCCCAGACATCGGCACTGTGATAACCAACATATATGGGCATGTCACCCATGATGCTAATTCCAAGTTTATGTGCATAGCTTCGTACTCTTTGCCATTGCCTTTGAAATAAGAATTGTTGGGCTACGAATATATCTATCTGTATGTAGAAATATAAATTCAAGAGGATTAAAACTTCTCTGAAGTCTAAATTAGGAAATAGGATCAAAACTTATCTGAAGTACAAAATAGGATATAGGATTAAAATATTGGGTTTAGTTGCTGTTGTGCATTTGTTACTGAGAATTTGTCCAGGCTTAATTGAACAATCAGGGATCAATTGAAGCTGAGTTAGCTGTTTAGGGCAATAGCACCATATTATACCAGTTAGGTTAAGTGCACATGTTGCAGCCACTATTCAGGTCATTAACCAAACGTGTGATCTGCAGCTCATATCATTAACAATTGGAGCAAAAAAAAACATTGTAATAAATTTCTTACAAAGCCCTTTTCTGTTTGGTAAATTTCCTCTAGTGCTCCCAGATGGCGGTTTTTCAAAGGTTCTGGCCACAGGTACCAAGAAAAGGTCCCGCTGTTATTATCAATGGCAGCAAACAGAGCTGCATCTTCAAGCCAACCTAAAAAAAATAAGAAGAAGACTCAAAAGATTATACAAATGAAACCAGACTGGAATGGTAACAGTTCTTTCAAACAGATAGAGCTATTTTACCCTAACAAGTATAAACTACATGCTCAAATCAAACAATAAAGGCCCATGATAATCAAAATTAGCATCAATTACCGAACAGTGGCCTTTTAAGCTCAAATAAGGAAGAAATAAACAGGACTTCTGCTAGGTGAAAGTTGAATCAAAACCCACAAATTGGCACGGTACAATAGAAGTATATATCTAATCTTTCAAATACGCAATTAGATCCATGCAAGTAAAATTAGAACAACAAGTCCATTCATTACGTAACTAAGCTTTAACTTACCAGATTTACTGCAGCTACCTCATTTTCATACAATGATGCTTCAAGTTAACCCAATTAAGCTTGGTTGTCTCCTGATATTGCAATCTAAAGCTCAATTAGAGCAACTAAAGACTAAAGAATTCTTGCCTGATATCTTGGGATCTTTTCGGAAAACATCAAGCTGATTTCTTAGCTCCCCTTTGCTTGAAAGGAGTCTCTCTGCTGCCTACAACAATCAGAGCTATATATTAATGTTATTATAAATCTTTGAAAACTACAGTTTTCCTTTTTAGAAATGTTTAATAACACTTTCTAGAAGAAGTCAGCCAGGATATGTTGAATAGCAAAAGGGATTTTTTATGGTGTATGTAAGAACGATTTACTTAGAAGAGATGGTATTTTAAAAAAGGTATATATTAAATACAAGAAGTATATAGCAAAGCACAATGATGTATTATGGTATTATGGTGTATGTAACAACTTAGACGAGATGGTATAATTAAGAAAAATGTTATATTCAAAGTTTCCATCATACATATTATTATTTACATTTTAGCTTATAAATCAAAGTTGCATTTACATCAGTTTTTTTTTTTTTTTTGGGCAAAGAAAAACAAGAAAGCACACTCACCAACCAATATTTTTCCTCTTATTTAAAATCACACACACTCGGCAAGCTCAAATTCACAAAAGTCAGAACAACACCGAGTTATACTGACTCTTATATAATTTTATAGTAGTTCCCAATCTTCTATTCTCTAATTTTATTATTTTTATATGAACCTAGAACACATTGAGGGCTAAGATTTGGCCATATAAAAGAACTCAAAATGACAGGTACCAGACATACACAGCTGTACCAAGGAGTTATTACCTTAGCTACTAGAGGATCCTTGATGCTAGCAACTGTCTCAAATTCAACATGCTCCACGTCCCTGATATTATTATAATAAACAGAAAGAATGAACAAAAGACCAGATAATATAAGGTGTTACTAACTAAACCAATAAAAGTTTGGGAAGTCACGTTGGATTTGGAAGTTCAGCCTCTGTCAAAAGACCGTCTTTTACAAGCTCTTCTAGAGAAATCAGCAGTGTATTCCCACAATTTGCATCCTGTAACCCAAATAGAAATGAATAAGTATAAGAATAGAAACAGGACGACAGATGACCTTGTATTTAAAAACAACACAACCGAATGGGAAGTGGATCCATCCATTACCATTGTCCTTGATTCAACATACAAAAAATCATAAACACAGAGAGAGTGGGAAGAACTAAAACTACGAATATTATATATAATTTTCAGATATGAAAAAGTTTGTCACCTGGCCAGAATAAGGCGATCCATCCTCTCTAGATTTCCTTCCAGGAGGTACAAGCGGAAGGACCTACATAAAATTTGGTTTTACCTTGAGTTAATAAAAAATATGGCCAAGAAAATTAAACTAATTAAAAGATTCAGCCAACAAACCCTGGTTTCAACCCAGACAAGCACTCAATAAGCTAGGCCTGTCAGTTCAAACCAAGATTTCAGCATTACCATTAAGAGTAAACTTCTGTCAAATAATGAGCTAATACCGGAAAGATATGCTAAAGTTCAAGGGTTCATTGGGCATATAACTCGATAGTAGGCATAAACTGAGCTCCGGTATATAACATCTTCAATTAAACAGCTAAAAACAAAGAGAGGGAAATCTAAGCATATATCCTGCTTTGTATCAATTAAGTGATCAAACTACAAAAACAGTGGGGCAGGAGGAATATAATTGGGAGCGGTGACCTGTTTATACTGGCATGAGATGGACCAGAACCAGAGATTGGTTTTCTCAGTATCAACTCCAAGTTTCATTGTAATCTGGTTACTGATCGTACTACTAATTGAATCACATTATCAGGTAATAACGCATGATCCCTGAGTGGAAATCTTTCGACTTAAAATTATAGAGAAAAAGCAGAACCTGCCAGACAGAACAGCCACAGGAATGCAGCCAGTCGAGGAATCTCAGAGCCTCGTCACCTAGATCACCAATGCCGTGAGGGCCCCGCAAAGAGGTTGGATGCAGCAAAACACCGGCCCGCCTCCGACAGCTGGGGTCCGGCACTGGTAGACACTGATCATAGTCCTCTGGGAGGTCTTCTCCTGTAAGGACGGCAGCGAGATCAGCAGATCGAAGGGCTGAGATTGACGAGCTGGTGATGGCGCATGATGTAAGAGTGAGAGGTGGTGGGGTAGGATGCGCGAGACATTTGCACGTGATGGATTGGGGAAATGGAGATAGGGAGAAAGCGATGGGATTGGGGGAGAAGAGGAGCGGAGGAGAGAGGATCATTTTCAGTAAGAAATGGGGGAGAAGAGAGGGTGGTGGTGGTGGTTTCTGGAACGAATGGTTATATAGAGAGAGGATGAGAAGAAGTGTGCAAGACTGCAGGCAAAGCGAGTCTGTGAGTAATTTTATTTTTGTTTGCGGTAAAGGGAAAAAGGGAGTACGTGTCACGTGGAACAGGGAGGTTCGTTTTCACCCGTCATTCGTAGTCATCGCATTACATCTGATTCGTCTTGTGAACTGAACGGCTGTCAAATCCATCTGATTCATCGCATCACATCGCATTACATCTGATTCATCGCACCACTAGTAAGGGACCTTGCTGTTGATTAGATCCAAAGGGTTAATCATTCGGTCAAAATATCTCCGGTCAATGACAAATTAATCAATCAGTGAATATACTAGTAAGGGACCTCGCTGTTGTTGTCCACCACGGTCAGTTTTTTTTTTTTTCTTTTAAGTTGTCTCAGATCGGATGGATAAGAACAATCTGGTTTTTGTTTTTTTATTACGTGCTTTTCTGGTTATAATGAACAAAGACGTTCCGTGTTTATGTTTAGGTTGTTAATCGTTATGAACTATCACGTTTTTGCTATATTTCAAGATCAAAAAAAAAAGTTCTTCAATGTTGATATTATTTTTATTTCTATTAATAAAAATTTCGGAAGATGCAACGATATATATATTTTTTTTAGTGAGACTGTCAGGCTATGATACCCGCGTATAGTTGTAAACTAAGAATTAATATTTATTTTTAAAACCTAAGAGCATCTACATCCCAACAACTCAAATGAGTTTCTAAATAACTGTTAACCATTTTTTAAAAATTAAGGTCTCTAAAGTTTCTAACTCTCACATTCCTGAAATTAATTTTAGAGTTTCTATTAAGACACATCAGTAATAAATTAAAAAGGAGAAATAATTGAGCCAATCATTTGATCAATATGGAGTTTATAAATAGTTTCTTAATAAGAAACTTTACTGCATAATTTCTAAATAAGAAACCCTTCCACATCCCTAAAACTAAATTAGAAACTGTCACATCAGATTAGAAACTCCAATAGTACCAGGGATGTAGATGCTCTAAATAAGCAATCTAAACCGTTTAACACGATCTCATACGAAACATACTTACATACTAAATTTTACATTTTTGTAGAATCTTTTTTACCATCCTCATTTTTAGATCAGTAGAAAATTATTACTTTTGAATAATCCAGAATTTTTAGATTAAGTGATTTTCTACTTATTTAAAAAATAATACAAAATTCTAAAAAATGTAAACATTTATCTAATAAATTGCTATATGTAGATCATGTTGAACGGGTCATATCAATTGTTTGGACTTTCAAAATGGAGATATCAATCCATAGTAGGACCATTATGCGCTATGCATAGATAGTAGGACCATTATACGCTATGCACAGTACCATAGCCTCGCTCCATCTTTTTTTAGTAGAATAGGGTTAAAATATTTTATTGTTTTCATACTCCAATCATGCCTCACGTCCTTATTTTTTATTTTTAAAATTCAAATAGTCAATTTAAATTGCTCAACATGATCTCCACATAAAATGTGCTTGGAAACAAGAACCAAACTTTGGTCTGGTGGCAAAAGGAAACACTCTGTGTGAGATGTTGTAGGTTCAAAATCCAGGTTAAAATGCTCTATTTTTTATCTTTTTACTATTTTTTTTAGATATGTACAAAATTATTGTTTCTTATAAGATTCTATATCATTAAAAAACAACAATTTTGTACTTGTCTATAAAAAATATAAAAAACTTCCAAAAAAGATATAATATTTGATCTCCAAACACATTTTAATATGGAGATCGTGTTAAGTTGTTTGTACTGACTATTTGAACTTTGAAAACGAAAATAAGGATGTGATACATGATTGAGACACAAAAATAACAGTGCATTTTAACCCTACTCTTTTAATTAGTATTGTGTGGATAATTTTATAAGAAAGATGGTATGCTACATAGGCAGAGTTGCTTGAGAGGAATGGGGGTCAATTGACCCCATTTATTTTTAATTTTTTGTATGTTTACAAGAACTTCTATATAGTTTATAGTAAAATGTTATAAATAGGTAAAATTGACCCTCATTCACAGTCGGAAAAGTTTATTGATTGACCCCATCACCTTTGACATTCATACTTTGAAAGTCTGGCTCCGCCCCTGGTATGCTAGACATTTACTTTTTTTGTAAAAAAATGTGTTTGGAGACCAAATTTTATACTCTTCTTTGAAACATTTTACTACTTTTTAGATATGTACAAAATAAGTATTTTTATATGATTATGGATCATCCAAAAATAACAATTTTGTACTTATCTAAAAATATATAAGAAAACTTCCAAAAAAATATAATATTTGATCTCCAAACACATTTTAATATGAAAGTCATGTTGAGTTGTTCGAATCAACTATTTGAACTTCAAAATGAAAATAAGAGTGTGATGTATAATTGGGACACAAAATTTTTAGGACATTTTAACCATACTATTTTTAGTATTATGTGGATAATTTTTATAAGAAAATTTTATTTGTCCCTTTGAAAATATAACTATAATTTCATTGCTGATCAGATTTATAATATTTTTACGATTAATACATTGATATCAATATTTGATGTAATACTAACAGTAATCATTTAATTTGCATATAACAAACGCTTTAAGGGAGAAGCATGAGGATCCAGCCCCACCCAAACCAATGCGAGTATGATGTATATATGCAGAGGTTTCTTCTTTTTTTTTAAACTTAGCAGTGGCTGGCTGGCTGCTAAGTGAATTTTAACGGATGCAAAGGGTTGCCACGTATTTCTAGAGGTACAAATTCCATTGTATATATTTAGCTAATATTTTAGGGTGCAAGATTGTTAGTTTGTCTATTACTTATTTAGGAGTACGTATTCATAACAAAATTTTAAGTTATCATTAATAGAGAAAAATGAAAAAAAAATTGCAAGCTAGGATGGCAATCTAAAATGCTTTGGATATGAGGTAGGGTTACCCTTCTTAGCTCAGTTTAAATTATTTCATTCATTCCCTTATACTGGCTAGCAGTATATCAAATGCACCGAAATTATTATTAATACCCAAAATTATTAATTAATTTCGAAATCTACACCCTGACGCCAAAGAATTCCAAAAATGTCCAAACCGCAGAATAAGTTCCCGGTTCAAAGGCAACTTTCCGCAAAAATAATTTCCGATTCTAGGCCTTTCAAAACCGCAGATAAAAACTATGGTTTCTCAAAACCGCAAAAAAATGCAGTTTCTTCCTAAAATCGGAAAATTAATATGCAGTTCTAGAACCGGGATTTAAGTTTGCAGTTCGACGCAAAACCGTGAAACTTTTTTGCAAACCTAAGCCCGGGATTTAATTTTACAGTTCCAGACAAAATGTTCTATAAATAAACGTCTGTCTCCCTCCTCTCTCACATATTACCTCTCACATATACTCCTCTTTTATGTATTAAAACGAGAAACAAAGAAGAGAAGAGAAATCAGACCCCAGGAGCAGATTTTTGTAAGTCTTTTTATTTTATTAATTTTAAATTTAATAATTTTAAATTATTTAATTATTTTATTTATGATGTATTTATAGAGTTATTATTTTTTAAATTGTATTTTGTTATCCAGACCAATCAAAACAAAAAATGATATGTGTGAAAAATTTTGTTGGAGGAGAAATCCAATACAATGATGACGGGATATTTTATAGTACCCAGCCTAAATACTCATTACCGCTAACCGTGAACCATAACTTTGATTATCTCCAGAATGAGATTTATAAACTGGTTGGATATACTATTAGTGAAGCAAATATGGAAATCCAAGTCAGGTTTAATATGTCTACCGATGGCCAACGTGACTACCAATTAGTATCGGTAACAAACCAGGTATCGTTCGAAATGATTTTAGGAATTGTGGCGTATTTCCCACAAAGGTTACCGGTTCTGGAGTTGTATGTAGAATTCGAACCGAACCATGTCCATTTTAATTCTCAATTGAATCTGAACAGTCAGGCCCTTCTACCAAGTCAGATCCCTGAATCTCAATCCCGACCCAATACCAGTCGGAACCCTGAACCCATAACTCGACCCAAAACTGTTTTGGAATACAACAAAATTATCGTAAATGTTAATTTCCTAAATTATCGCAAACTATTTTGAAATTTCTTAAATTATCCTAAACTATTTTGGAATTTTATAAATTATTCGGATAATATTCTAAAACCATTTTGGAATTTTCTAAATTATTCTAAACTATATTTGAAAATAATGTAATAATGTAAAAGTGAGCAGCGAGGGGTATTAGAGATAGTATATTTGAAAATAAGAACAAAGCCTTTTAGCAAAGGGTGGATTATTTTGTTTCAAATGTGATTGGCTACGTGTATAAATTATTGTGTGTGGCTTAAAGAAAATACTTCAATTTTTGTGCCAAATATATTTTTAAAAAATGAGGGTTCAAATGGCTTTATATTTTGTGTCTCCATCACGTCTCCATATTGAGAATTACAATAATTAAAAACATCAAAATAAATCCTTCACGTCTCTATATAATTTTTTCTATGCACACGTAAAATATCATGACATTTTGATTTTTGTTCATTAGTATTAATAGTTTGCAATAATACACCGATGTGGATAAATTCTGAACGTTGGATTTTTCAACTTATTGATTCATATAAAATAAAAATAAAAAAGTTGTAATTTTTTATATGTATGCAGAGAAAATAATATAGATCATATCTAACGGTTTTATTTTGACGTATAAATTTTAAAATATTAGTTATTAAAAAATTAAAAAGTGAAAACACGATAGAGAGCATTTGAACCATCTTCTTCTTAAAATAGATTGACATCACATATGCATAGTCATAAAAGATTTGATAAGTTTAGATGTCAAAATTTTATATATCAGTAAGATGCGCAAATGTGCTAAAATTAGAATCTCTACTACATAAAAAAGTATAAACGACCATTATTAATTTGATCGGATAGCTGTTGTTTGAAGAAACAACTACGAGCATCTACATTTATGATATTATTAGAGTTTTTAATCTGATGTAGCAGTTTCTAATTCAGTTTCAGAGATGTGGGAGAATTTTTTATTTAGAAACTATGCAGTAAAGTTTTTTATTAAAAAAATGTTTATAAATTCCATGCTGGTCAAATAATTGACTCAAATTTTTTTTTTTTAATTTATTGCTGACGTGGCTTAATAAAAACTCTAAAATTAATTTCATGAATGTGAAAGTTAGAAACTTTAGAGATCTTAATTTCTAAAAAGTGATTAACAGTTATTTAAAAACTAATTTGAGTTGTTGGGATGTAGATGCTCTAACTTATTATAGTTAGTTTTTCAATATTGCCAAATAATTTTGGAGTTCACTAAAATGCAGTGCAGTGCAACAATTTTTCTGAATTAACATTTTTTATCAACACAATTAGGGTTTAAATCTTTAAGATTATATTACTGTAAAACCTCGTCGCCATAGTAATTCAGGTGCAAAAAATCTTCAAGAACTGAATTTAAAATGCATTATTTAAATAAATTGATCCTCTTTTATCTGTATGTAACGCAATATTAGTCAAAAAGACAGAAAGATGCGCTTCAAATAGTAGCAGCGTGCAATTGAGATGATTATACTGCTCGTAGAATTGTCCTCATTATTTAATTAATTAAAATATTATAGTTAAAAATTAAGTTTTTTTTTTTTTTTAGATTTTAGCTATTTTCTCTTGCATGCCCAAACCTTCAATAGGGCGGGGAATAAGTATCACCTAAAGTAACTCAAATTTTGAGTTTATATCTCGACTGTCAGATACTCAGATTTGCTTTGGCACGAATATTTAAAAGGCCCTGTGTACTCTACGTCGGACGGAATTGGTCCAGGTTCTCTTCGACGGTCCAGATATAAATAAAAAATTTGAGTTACTTCAGAGGATTCAGACTCTGGGGTTAACCAAAGAAGGTTCGGCCCATCTTGTGTTCCCGAAGGGCCCTGGGCTTGGTTGTTAGTTTTGCTGAACCAACTCGGGTCGGGTCGGATTGGTTATCCCCACAAAGCAAAATCACTCTTCTTTTCTTTTGCTAGATTAGACATCCAAACCTAATTAAAGCGTCAGCCTCCGGCCACACGAATTCATATCACCGACGGTACCGTAAAAGGGAATCTTTTACAATTACTTGATCTGGACCGTTATTTTTAACTTGGCACGAATCTCAAAGCCCAATAATACTGCCCCCTCAGTCAGCCCGAATCCGAAACCGGCTGAGAGTTAATCTCAAACCGTAAATAGCTAATTGTAAAAGGGAATCTTTACGGTACCGTCGAGGATATGGCTTCCGGCCACACCAACTATATACACATACAGTAAAATAATCAGCTTTCTCGCCGCTGCTCCAATCCCATGCACTCGTCTCAGGGCCTTCCTTACGGGATTATTTGCAACTCTATTTGACTAGAAATTCAAGAGTTATATTGAATTTGTTATTAATTACATTGGTCGATCGGTTGTTTATGTGCAGGAACATCTTGCTTTTGTGGGTACAGAAGGCGCAATGGAGAGCGCAGGAGAAAGTCGGTGCGCGGGTGCATTGTCAGCCCTGACATGTCAGTGCTGAACTTGGTGATCGTTAAGAAGGGAGAGAATGATCTACCGGGTTTGACTGATGTTGAGAAGCCTGGGATGAGGGGACCCAAGAGGGCCTCCAAGTCCGCAAACGCTTCAACCTCACTAAGGAAGATTACGTCCGCAAGGACGTCAACACCTACCGCTGCACTTTCACCACCAAAACCGGTACATTTTCAGTTTTTTATTTATACAAACTATTGTTTTCATTGTGTTTTTTAGTTCCCTTTATGGATTTTTGAAGTAAGTTTTATGTATTGTTTAATTGTTTGGTGGCACAACATAAATTTCTGATTCCGAGATAATCAAAGGTTAATGATGTTTTGCATTTTTATTTTAAAGGTTTTATTAATGGTCAAGTTTGATGAAAAAATGCAGGAAAGAAGTGCAGCAAGGCGCCCAAGATACAGAGGTTGGTGACACCTCTGACACTCCAGAGGAAGCGTGCGAGAATTGCTGACACGAAGAAGAGAATAGCCAAAGCAAAACTCGGGGCAGCTGAGTACCAGAAACTTCTTGCACAGCACCTCAAGGAGCAGCGTGAGCGTCGTAGTGAGAGCCTTGCCAAGCGCCGATCCAAGCTCTCTGCTGCTGCTGCTGCTAAGGCTCCGGGTGCTACTGTATATGCGTTCTTTTTTTTAGCAGTAGATTTTGTTGTTTTATATGTTCGTAGAGTTAAATTGAGACTGGCAGTTATTGTCGGTGGATATTGAGTTATTGACAGCATAAAACAAACTTAACCAAACTTTGTTCCAATAGTCTGCAATAGAGAGAAATTAGTCAAAAATAAAACAAAGCAACCACTGATTTCTTAACAATTATTCAAAATTTAAAAAATAAAGCTAACATAAACAGCAGGAAGTTGCGAACCATTATTAGTTTGCTGGCATGACAGTCTAATTAGGCATGTGAAATTAAGAAAGATCATGTCGTGCAGAGCCGCAATGGGGCACCACAGAGGCACTTGTTATGAATGTAGGAATCAGCATTGTGATATACCATGAACCTTCGGTTTGGTATCTCCCCGCATAACTCATTGTAACTTAAATTCAGAAAACGTAATGGTGTATCTTGTAGTGATTTCGGCACTTTACCCTTGATCTTATTGTAACTCAGATCCAAATAATCCAAATGATGAGGAAACACAGCTCAGGTCAGGTCAAATTCCAGCTGGTTCCATGACAAATCGATCTTGGTCATCGGTTTTGTAATACCGAACAAAAATGAAGCATCACCAGTTAGTCTGTTGTGTGACAAATCAATCGTGTCAATGTCTCCATTTCCATAATCCTTAGGTATCTCTCCTGTGAGTTTATTGTGGGATAGATACAGGAAACGGAAAGTTCCGTGAAGTAAACCAGGAGGGATCGTACCGGAGAGGCTGTTTCCACTAAGATCGAGGTACCGGAGGTTGGGCAACTTTGTGAGAGACAATGGTATGGGGCCTGAGAACTTGTTGTTAGAAAGATCGAGTCCACTGAGATTGGTACGGGAGAGGAAGTCGGGTATGGGGCCAGAGACAGAAGTATTAGTTAAGTCCAGTAACTCGAGTTTGGTGAGTTTAGAGAAGGAAGGAGGAATGGTACCATAGATGCCCAGTATGGTTTGCAATTGGATGGTAAGCAGCTCACTAAGGTCTCCCAATGAATTGGGGATTGTAGTTGATACATTGAGGGAGAAGAGAAAGATGCTGTATATACGGCCGGTATCAGTACAATACACATTAGACCAGGTGCAACAGTTGGTGGCCGGTAACCATGCCGAGAGCTCGGGTGGATTGCCCTAACTCGGATTTTACATTTAGGAGGGCTCTGCGGTCGGCTGCATTGCAATCGAGCGAGGAAGAAATAGTGAGGTGTGAGACGAAAAAGAGGAAGAACAAGTGAGAAATAAGCATTTTTATTTGAATGAATTTGGGGATGATTGGTTCAGCATGGATGAGGGGGCTACTATATATGGGATGATTGGTTCAGCGGATCCATATCCTCGACGGTACTGTAAAAGATTCTCTTTTACAATTAGCTATTTACGGTTTGAGATTAACTCTCAGCCGGTTTGGGATTCGGGCTGACTGAGAGGGCAGTATAAATGGGCTTTGAGATTCGTGCCAGGTTAAAAAGAACGGTCCAGATCAAGTAATTGTAAAAGATTCCCTATTACGGTACTGCACTGGATGTGAATTCGTTGCGATTGTTTATTCTGACATGGTTAAACTAAGACAAGATGCTTGGACAAGGAAATAAGGGTCAGTACACTTTTTAATTTTTTTTCTAATTGGTATCCCGCCTTGTTGAATTCAAGTGGAGTACCTGTGGCTGTGACCAGTGTTTTTGTTTATCACGTGCTGGATATCGATCTCCATACAAAGATAAGTTGCCGTGATTTTTATTAATACCCCTAAAAAAAAAGAAAATATAACTGATAAATGTTTTTTTTACCAATGTAGCTCTCAAAATAAGAAATATTAGTTGCACTGTATGTGGGAGGAAGCTTGTCCGAGGTGTGAAGAAAGCACAGTACACGAAAGATACAGCCTATTACTTCGAGGTTAATGAAAATATCTCATTTTTAAAATTTAAGCAAATGATATACGAACAGACTGGTGTAACCTAACCAGTATGACATAGAATTAGCTTGACACAGTTTGTTTTTCCTCGTCATTGGTCTTTTGGTTAATAGGATATGGTTTCTAAAAAGCGACTGTTAATTCACTTCTTAAGCAGGCCGCTATTGTGGGCCATTCAACTGGATCAAAAGGGAACTCGTGTCCTGAGCAGATGGTCCGTAAAAGAATTAAAGTATGGTGGCCTATTGACAAATCGTAAGTTTCAAAGATGAAGCTATTCATTTTTCTTTTTTGGGTTGCAAGTATTTGTTGGATTTTGCTAAAGTATGTTAACAAATTGTATGATGTTCTCTGCCAGGTACTACAATGGTACTATTCAGAAGTACTACCGTTCTCAGAAGAAGCACTTGGTAATGTAGCCCTTTCTCTGAATATTTGCTACGGAAAGCTTTCTTTAAATCTTTTCCATACTTATTTTTGACACATGTATAGAGATGTTTTGATCAACTCTTGTTTATTTATCTCTGGAACTGTTTGGCACAAAATTAAATGCCCCCACTTCAAATTCTGAGATTTTTGGTCAATCTGTCTTACCTTATCTTACTAAGTATTTTTTTTTGCCGTATATTTCTTTTACTAGGTTGCTTATGACAATGGGGTTTTGAGTATCTATTTTTAAAGGACGAGGTTTGGGAACTATTAGAGGTGAGAGATGGTTGCTTTTTAGTATTATCTTGTAGTATGTGGTCGACATAAAGGATTACTGTACCAAATATTAACAGAACGAATTTGCTTTAACCGAGTATATATTTAATGTACAGAGATGCAGTATTAAATGTGTACTCAACTAGATGGACCTTCTATAAGATAAAAAAGAAAATTGATTCTAAAGGATATATGTTGTACTGTTTTCTGTACCTAACTATGCAAATCAAAATTTCTTTTTAGGAGGTGGACGAAGCCTCTACAGCCCGAAAATAGTAAGTCTCATTGTATTTGAGTGATATATATATATTTTATTTTAATTTTCTTTGTTTTTTCATTGTCATTTCAGTTTTGCTGAGTAAAGAAGTCCCTCGTATGTTCCATGGTTGTGATTTAACCAGGTCCAGGAGCAGGAAAAGGAGAAGTTGAATGGATCGCAGGAGATGGCAAGTGGGAGCAACTCCTTTGGTACTTGGTACTGCTTGAATTTAGTCTGGGGTAGGGTGGTTAGTTTTTTTTTTTAGTGTGTATGTGTGTGTGTGTGCTGGGTGCATGCAACATGTTTGTCATGCTGGTTTTAATTGTATTAGTGCATTTTTGCCTCTTGTGCTTGCAACTTCTTGGCCCATAAGATATAAATTTGGCAAGGACTTGTAATCTATATCTATACATTGTAAACTGGTATTTGCCTATTTGGTGCTAGTAGATTTAGACATAGCAAACTAATTTAAGTAACTAATTTTTGTGAAATTTTGATGAGCATGTTCTAGGCGAGGGGCGGATTCCTTTCCCTTTTGTATACCTCGGTCATGTAGAAATTCTTCAATGCCCTTCTGTGTATCTAGGTCAGAGGCACACATTGCCATGAACTTAGCGCGGCAGAGTGGATGTTAGTCATAATTTGTGGTCGAGGGGATACGCGTTCGCGCTTTAATTTGCAAGCAAGGGTTGAAAGATGAAAGAATAGCTGGTTTCAAGTGTTATATATAGATGCTTCAGTATTTTTATTGCGCATTTAACTGAAGTATAGCAATTACAGGAAGCTGCAGGAATAATGGATGTTTTTGACCAAGTGATTGAAGTGAATCACCAATTAAAGTGATAAAAGTAATTAAAATGATTAAATCATCAAAACTAACCGTTAAGCTCTTAATAGATGTTTCGATTGATTATGGAGTTATTTCAGGTAATTAAATCACTAAAGCTGACAATTACACCTCAAATATTGTCTAACTTGACAAATAATTATTAGAGCAATTTCGTAAGAATAAATCAATTTTTATGCAAATGACAGCTAAAGTAAAGTTTTTGGGCAGATTACATGCATATTAGATATTTTCATTAAATTCTGATCATATTAAAAATGATTAATTCACTCACACAGACATCTATGCTCCAAATAAATCTAAAACTTGCAAGGATTACTATTAGTGCAAGTTTGAAAGGATATATCAATTTTCATGCAAAAAATAGCTGAATATTAGCATTTACAGCCAATCGCATTATAGTAGATGTTTTTTATTAGTTCTGGAGTTAATTCTAAGAATTAAACCATAAAAATTGACAATTCTACCTCTAATATTATTTAATCATGCACAAATAATTATTACAAGAATTTTGAAAGAATACAACACCTTTTCACAAAAACAATCTATAGTAATTGAAATATGGACAATTTCTTGCATATATTTCGGACTCAATTATCATATCATTAAAATCATCAAAAGTGACTGTTTAACTCAGAATAATATCTAAAACTAACACAAACTATTATTCGAGTAATTTCATAATGATATGCAAATTTCACCCAAAAAAAAAGAATTGTATTAGAGCATTTTATTAGCAAATTGCATACCTAATAAATATTTGATTAATTCTGAAATCATTTTAAGTGATTAAATCGACAAACGACAAGTTAAACCTAAAATATTATCGAACATAATAGATATTTTCAATTAATTCTGGAGTCACTTCAAGTAATTAAACCTCAAGCGTTATTTCATACTCCGTACCAATAATTATTAGAACAAATTCGAAAAAAAAAAAAAAACAAATCTTAGGCAAACAAAAACTATAGTAATACAATTCAACAAATTACATGCAACATAATTTTCAATTAATTATTAAAATAATTTCAAAAGAATACATCAGTATTTATACAAATAAAATCTGTATTAGCATTTTAGACAATTTGCATATGAGATGATTTCGATTAATTTTTAACTACATTTTTGGGCTTATATCAATCAAGCTGACAGTTATGAGTTATATAATACTTAAAACTCGACATAAATTATTAGTGAAAATTATTAGTAGAGCAATTTTGAGACGATATATAAATTTTTTTACGTCAAAACAACTGTAACAGAGCAATCAACGCAAACATGGACCTAAACTAGGATTCTATCAAGCTTACCTTGCAGCTAACTTCTAACAAAATTGATGTCACAATGAACAGAACACTAGAACAAATGAGTCCCTGCCAAAACATCTACCTCTTTAGGTGTTGTTTTGCAAGAGTGAAAAGAAAACTCGTTCAATACCCAATATACCAAAAAAAAAAAAAAAAAAAGGGAAAGAATGATACGTGCAAGCAAAGCCTAATTTTGTGTTTTCTACCCCTTTATTATCATTGCTAGGCAGAAATATTGATTTCTGTTGACATCTCATATGTACAATGAAATTCCCTAGAGACCTACAAAATTCACCCTAAGGATGACGACCCTTGCACAGTGGTACTATCTTCCCACCTTTTCTACACAACCCCTATATCTACATATCTATATAATTGTCCCCAAAATGCCTTCACAAATTATTTCTTTATACATTAAGAAACAAGTTTCTATCACTTTCCTGCACCCACAGAGAAAAAAAAAGAATCTTGTGCATTGGCCCCAAAAAAGGAAATCCTTCCTATCTAGACCCTCGTGATAGATGTCACTGTGGCATTGCAAAAGAAGCACCGTTGGCTGTTTAGGAGGTGTCGAGATATACAACCAAAACAGGATTGATGATGACATGGCTCAAACAGTGCATCTGATTCGCCGTTATAGCAAATACAGCAGTTGTCATCCCCATCCTCAGTGCCTGCTACGGGTCCTGCATCTCCACCAGATTCTGACATGCTTCTAAAATATCTGGAGAGTTCCTCCAGCTGTGCCAGTTTCACCGCGGCAACATCACCTCTGAGAATGTTACTCTGGCAGATAAATAATGTTGATAAGTAAATTTAGTGAAGACTTAAAAATAAACAAGGGATAACATGTTTTGCCTGATCCAACCTTAATTGAAGTACTTCAGTAGTTCAGTGTTACAGAAGGTTATATATTGGATTATGTTTAAAATAGAACTGATCAATAGTAATTTGCAAAAACAAATTAATATCTAACCCAGTTATAGTTGAGAAGATATTGGAAGCCAAAATGGAGAGTTGCTGGGCAATCCATGCTACAAAACACCGAGATCACATCGCTCAGGCTGGTGTGGCTCGACTCTGAGTCTGAAACTACTGATCCCAAGATATTTAGCATTATCCCCAGAATAGGCGCTAGAATCATTGTTCGGTTCATTTTCTCTCCTGGCCTCCTTAATGACCTATGCATGAGAATATGATTTCTCAGACCAGTTAATAGAAGGTGACAAAAAAATATATCCCAAAAAGAATGTCAACCACCAGAGTAAAAAAATTAATAATCAAGGAGATATATAGTCTCAGCACTTTACTACCAAGTTTGATTTAGAACTATCTTGATCTTACCCAGGTATGAGAACAATTATCTCCTAACCTCTCAAAAACACCAAATTAAGTAAAATAACATCGTGATGACCAAAAAGACCAAAGAATATAAGTACAAAATGGATCTTCAAATACAAAAAGGTATTTTTCACACCTTATATAAAAAGTTGGCCAGCTACAGCATACAAGCAGTAGAAAAGCTTTTATAGAATGCAAAAACTTACAGATCAAAGAAATCAGTATCAGCAGCTGAGATAATGTGGTTTAGGATGAAAACCACCAACTCGATAAGGCGCCTGAGATTCATGTCTGGGCCAGAGAGGAAGGCCTGAGGAATCTCTCCTACACAGAACTCCAAAATCCTAGCAAGGCTGCATGAGATGTCAAAAATCACACTGCATTTCCTCTGCTGAAGATCAGCAGCCTACATCCATAAGAAATATCAAAATACAAGGATTAATAATGTCATGAATTTTCATAAAGTTCATCAACTGAATTACATTTTTAGGCAATACCCTGATCGAAATTTTGGAACAGTCTAGGACCCTGTTGAGGCTTCATGAGGTTTCTTTTTCACGGGAAACCACTAGAATGCTCGGTATAGTACCGATTTGGCCCTATATGCGCAAGCAACAGAAGGAATTTCCAGTATCCAACAAATTAAAAGGAGGACGCACTAAATGCATGTAAATTCTGATGACATGGAACAAGAAAAAAACTGACATTATGCTTATCTTGCATCTCACGAATTGACATGGAAAACTCAGTCATTGTCCAGCTCAGTGTGTTAAAAAGTCGGTTCAGAAAGGATGCAAAGAGTTCTTCATCATGAATGCACGTCTCCCGAAGCAGAACCTAGAAAAAGCACCCCAAAAAATAGTGGAATTCAGTATGTATATCTTTCCACTTGACAAGGGTTAATGACCTCAACATTATATCACTCTAATTTGTACAAAATACTAAATAGTGGGGCAGGATAGCAATACGTGCTCACAATAATACAACTCAAATAAACAAAACCAAACAGAAACTAGTAACTAGCAAACAAACAAGCACGGTGCACCAAAGCAGCATAACTCGGTAATAAGTATATACTGCATATATTCCATCATACCAACCAACCTGGAAAAGAACAGAAGAGACGGAGTCTGTGCTTCTAGAAGAAGTGAAGCCACATCCTTTGCAAAGGCGGGAGAGAATGTTGGTGACAGGGATCCAGGAGCGGTTGTCAAAGGATGAAAGTAGACTCCGTGGCATCCTCTCAACTGCCTCTCGGTTGTTCTCAAACACAACTAGGAAGTCCCTGTACTGTACTAGAACTGATATCGACTGCAGGAGTAAATCCTTTACGTCTGCACTCAGTATTCGTGAGTCATTGAAGTGCTTCACACAGAAAGTTACCTGCCAATGGACAATGTGCATAATTACAAGAGAAAATTTTTATCGCAATTCACAAATCTTGGAAACTAACCTTTTTTTCTTAGTCTAATGTGCACTTCTTATCTAATGTATCTTCTGAAACAAATAAGTTCTCTTAAAATTATACTTCTAATATTTAATTTACTGTTTGAGTTCTTAGATATTCCAGCATTTTTTTGCTGATATCTTTTGTGACACCTACCAAACCTAAAATTAAACGAAATTTTAAAGGATACAGCTTACAGTTTATATCAATAACCGAAAATCTTTAAAGCCTCCTTATCAAACTACTAAAGGTACAGCAACAAAATGCTTTTCATAGGGGATAAAGATACTACCTCAAGAAAACTAAGAGGGAAAGTCGTCACAATAAAAGTTTACATCGCAAAAGGAAAAGACTACAATTGTATTAAAACTTACGAAGGATGAGAGCCCTTGCTTGAGAAATACTGCAGAGGAAACAAACGGAGGTTCACTTCTGCGTAATGCATGGAAAGAATCAACCTGCAAGATTTAAATATTATTGCAGTAATTACCATTTTAGCAATACAATCTCATGAAAGTTCGAAACAGAAAAAAGAAAAGAATAATCCATCGTACCAGTGTTTCAACATAGTATTCGGGAACATAGAGGAAAACAGAATCCAAATCGCTCAAAACCAGCAACAAATCAACAACCCACATGCATCCTGCATACATTCCTCTCAGCTTCCACCTTGAAAATAGAGATATTCTGTACCTGCATTACCCCAGGCAGTTAAAATTGAATTAAAATGTTCTGTTCCCAAAATTGTTCTAAACTTTTTTTGGATCCAAATAATAATGCATGAATAATTTGATATAACTTATGATTTTGAATTCAATAAATAAATTCTGCATTTAAAAAAAAAATTCAAAGCCTAGAATGTTCCTTGCGTATCCAATTTATGATTGCAAGTCCAACTTTAAACGAATGTATCTTTAGAAGTTACAATTGAAATTTTGAATCAGAAATTAGATGTTCACGTAAGGTATGAAAGAAGATTTAGCAAAAACATAGGAATATAAGGAGGACCAAGTGGCTTTTCTGGAGTCGCAACAGAACTATAGACAGTGAGATGCAAGATTACAAGAAAACAAAAATGGTGATTGCAACTAAAAAAAAAAGTTTGTTACCAGGAGCAATGCCGAACAGAATCAACTAATTCTTCGTGGTAAACACTCCGAGCTTCTTTCAGGCGTTTTACTTGCTCAGCACACGACTTCTCTCTAATCTGCTTGTCAGTATCATCCAGCAACAAAACTGACTGTGTCTGTTGCGATATGTAGTAGAATGCCTACAGGTGAGAAAAAAGCAATTATATAAATCATAAAGTAATACAAAAAAAAGTTGTAATTAACTTCAAACAATTAAAATGATGTCAAAAACTAAACTATCATTACTTAATATCAGATAGAAATACAAAAGACTAAAGATATTAAATCAGTGCACATATAAATTGAGGATTAGAATCCAACTGTAATACATGACATGCCTACATAATTACTGCTGATACAACTATTGTACTTGTGGTAATAAACAGATATTGATCAATTAGTAAATTAACTTGCCTTTCTAAAGCTAGGCGCAACGACCATATGATAAAGCAATAGCATGACATCAAGCAGTTCCTCCTCTCTTAGTGCCTCTGATGAGCCCTCAGAGAACGTCTGGTTCGTGACTGTACCACATCCCAGATCATTCAATGATTGGTACGCAAACCCACCTCCTGAAGCATCACTCGAGCTAGGCTTATCATCCTCTATTTCATCACTCAAACCCCTGGTACTGCACTCAGCGGCCACAATGCTCTGTGGCCGATCTGATATGACCTTACAAGCAGCCTTCGAACTTGCACCACTTGTAGCACCACCCACATACCGCAAGCTCTCTCGGGATGTCTGTGCCCAATCATCCTCAGAGGGTGAGCAACAACAAGGCTTGTTTGCCGAGGAATGTGTCACCCTAAAATCCTCACTTTCCATGAAACCCTCCTCCCACTCTATCTCGCTCAACTCCTTACCAGTAAACTTGTGAGATTTCAAAAGCTGGTTTACCGAACCACCTATTCGCGGTAAACTGCTAAAGTACAAGTCAGTTCGAAAGAAAAGAGTTTGTGGGAAGTGGCGGCTCCCACCTCGGTGAAGAAACCCTAATTTCTCATCAGATGGAGATCCTGACCCCTCTGAAAGAAGGTGGAGGATGACAGTGTACAATGAGAGGAGAACAGTGCTGAAAGGGTTTTCACCAGAGGCTGTTCGGTGTTCCATGTCCCGGGCCCGCACTATCAGATTTTGCATAAATGACCTAAAAACAGAGCCAGGAAAAGATTCCAAGGGCAATCCTGGAGGCGTGAACCGTATCACCAAGCTGCACAGTTGGCGATGCATCTCCTCAATCTGCATATTCATGTGACTTCAAATGAGACTTTAATTTATTGAACAGAAGTTTGATATAGAGTTAGCAAAAAAAAAAAAACAGATTCACTCTGTCCTACATAAAGACATAACAGTACAAGTCATGAGCCCTCAATACATCTAACTGATTGACGTTCTTTATGGCCAGTAATTCAAATATCGAGCATTTACAAAAGAGTAAAAACACATTGACAGGTACTGCAATTAGCTGGTACAGACATCTCGAAATCGTCAATTATGTCTCATTTAAGATAGGAGAATGGTGAACCTAAATCATGCAGGTTTGGATCAATTTAGCCGCAATTGTGCAATTATGCCTTCAATTCTACAGGAAAACTAAACTTGAGCAAGCTTAAACCAGAAATCCTATCATCAGAAAGGTGCCAAAACCATATGCTAGTATAGCCACAATAATGAACTCCACAACACTTGCTACCAGAAAATAAAAATAATAAATACACAAGTAAAAAATAAAACCTACCTTAGATATTGCCTCCGAAAGCGTCCGAACAGTCAATGCCATGGTTCTGCGAGTGCCACTATCCTCAAACAGTGCAGGCCACCAAACTGTCGGCATCAGCTCCTTCAGATCCTGCTTGTTTGGCACCTTCCCTGAAAGGAACCCCTCGAACGAAACTGTAAAATCCTGACTCTGCCACCACAGCACCAACATCTCTCGCCTCCTCAGGAGCTGGAATGCCAGTGCCAGGTATGGGTATGACCCTGTGTATGGGCACTCTGTCAGAACCAGAGGAGCCACCTTGCAACTGCACGAAAGTGCGAAGAACACCTCCTGAAACAACATGCCAGATTTCGGATACTGCAGAAACAAATCCAATACCCGGTCAAGGGTCACTAGATCATGCGGCTCTCGTGACCTGAAAACTTCCATTAAAAATGAAGTGAGTGGGCCCCATGTAATATATTCCAAGTCTGAATTACCATCTTGTTCTTCAGGGTTCCCAATTAGATCAAAGAACTCAGAGAAGATGGCACGAGATACTGGGTCAAATTGATCCTTAAGAGGAGCAAAACGCTTGACCCGCCTCAGCTTGTGAAAATAGGCCGAGTCAGACCTCTCCAGTGCCTCAGCCTCCAGCAACCGTACCAGGGACTGCAGGAGGTACCCTGCAAACCTTCTAGAAGGAGGCGGGTCTTGAACTGGGTTGAACCCTTCAACTGGGTACACAAATGGGTGTGACCCAAAATTCAAATAACACCTTTCCCCATCTGAGAGCGAAACTGAAGGATAATACCCATACCCATTACCTTGACCCAATACCCTTACACCATCAAAGGCTACGCCAAGGGACAATCCATTTCTGTAAAATGAGATTTCTCCTTTGTCGAGGTCAATGCAACAGCCAATGACATCACCTATGGCCCACGGCTGCCCATAGCTCTTCGGTTCCTTATTCCATTTTGTTACACGTTTCCCATCAAAGGCATACGAGTCATCAGCATCTCCCACTCCCTTATGGTCTGTGAAGGGGCAGGAGAGTGTGGCCCACCCAGTTGTTGGACCCCACATGTTTCCAGAACTGCCTCATACATCCATTTTCCTCTGCACACGCATGCATCGGCGCGTGCACTGCTAAATGCTGCAACACTCTCTAGTAACAAAGGTTCTCTGATTGTCTTGAACTGGCCGCATATGCTTGTTTTGTCTATCAGGACCCTCTTTCTAGGGAAGTCGTTAACTTCTTGGTCAAACTGAAACTTTTTTTCTTGGTTCTTTAGTATTGAGCGAATGAAATTGATGTCTATGCTGTGAGAAGGGCTGTGGATTGACTTGTGAGGAAGGTCGAGGATATGTTCAATGGTTCTCTCGACTGAATGGTGGCTTATGTCATCCTGGTAAGAGATGAGATGTGATTTCTGAGAATTTGTTCCTCTTGAGTCGTCACCTGAAAGTAAAACAGCTAATCCAGAGGAAAAGGGGTTCATTCTCTTTCCCTCCTCTGCCATTTACAGTTTGAAAGGTGGAATCTTTGCAGGATTCCCCTCCCGACGTCTCCACATGTGGTGGTTGTAAGATTCAAGTGCTAATTAAGATTAATTCCAGCTTACGTCCACGAGTAGGGGAACCCAGGATAAAGTAAATGATCTGTCAAATGTTTTTAAAAAAAATAACATGAAATTGGAGCACGGAAACTGAAGTGATTGAATTCAGAGATGAAATGAGAAAAAATGACACAGGGGCTACCTTTAATCGGTATTCAAACAAAAGAAATGAATAACAAACTGAAAATGAGAAAATTCCAATTAAGCTCCTATTTGAGAGGAGCACAAAGTTGAAAAAGAACTTACAGTATCAGGAGCTACGTAAACTGATCTTCAGGACAAAACGATTTATGGGTATGTAGGCGGCGATGAGAGGAAAGTTAGGGTTTCCCTGCAGGAAAAAAGGATAAATTTTTAACAGAATTAATTTGGGGATGGAGATCGACAAGGAAAAGTAGAAAACTAGTTCTGGCTTTCTCTTCTACTTTACACTATAGCCCTTAAAAGTAAACATATTTTCAGAATAAACGTTGTTTCAATACAAGCACCGATCCAACGGATGAGATGGGTCTATGAGAGAGGAAGATTCGCGCGCCGATTCGCATGATATCTTTCCGTACGTCAACTCTGCACAACTCCTCATAGAAAGAATGAATACGTAGATGCACCCGGTCCATACGGAGTATCCGTATAGTATATTCTTTCGTTTTCTGTTATATAATTATTTTTTTAAACAAAGCCAGTGGTAATTGCAAAATAATTATGCAGCCTCTGAAATGCTTTATGGTGCTATCGTTATGAATTACATATTATACTGATAATTTAGAAAACGTTAATTTTATATTTCTTAAGTTTTCCAGTCTAAACATGATTCAGTTAAGCAAAATATTAAGATGTGAATGCAAAGAGATGAATTTTCAATTTATACTTACATGTATAATTATGGAGTTATAAATAAATAAACATTAACAATGTATAATAATTTTTTTAAAATATTTTTGTGCACGTGGTTCATGGTATGATTTGGTACGAACCGCCGCCTCTGGTGTCCGGTGCCCTATTCAGTGACAAGAGCCAGAAATTAGAAGCCACATATAAAATGACACGCGTTCGCACCGGTATGAATTGATTGAATTGAAGCGTGAAGAGCGTGGAGCCGTGGAAGAGCGTGGAAGAGGTCAATTCACATCCTCCCAGGTACCTGAAAAGGGAATCTGTTACCATTAGTGAATCCGGACCGTTCTTTTTAACTCGGTACGATCTCAAAGCCCAATAATACTGCCCCTGCGTTAGTCCGAATCCCAAGTCGATTGAGAGTAAATCTCAAAGAGCAAAATCTTCTACGGTACCTGATAGGATATTGATCCGGAAGAGGTGGGGGCGGGGGGATTGGGACGCTCGCGGTTTTGCAGTGACAGGCAAGTTAAATTATAAAACAAGGAATCCGTCTTAATTTGTTATTTCTGATCTAATCAATATACGAGCTGGATTCATTTGTTTGTTGCTTGTCCAATTATAAAATAACCAAAAATCAGGAGGTCAGAGTTTGGAGATAATATAAAGGAATTAATTGACTGCATATAAAATTAAAAAAAGCGAGGGGGGGGGGGTATAACATCACTTTGAAAGCAAATTTATTTATTTTTTATAATCAAGCAAATACGTGTGTCAAATATAAATTGATAGTTATTTTTCTTAATTCAAGTGAGCTTGTTGGAAGACCTATCATAGAACCTTCTTCTCGTTTTTCATACTATATATTAATATTATTATTACTATGACCAAGCCCAAACGGACCATACCCAATTAACGGATGTTTAGACGGAAAATAATCAATCAGTATCAAAATTAACAGTGCAAATTAATGATTAATTAAACTCCATATATATATCATGTCCTTTTGAATTTTCCTGCCGCTGCCTGATGGAGATGGACAGATGGTGTAAACCTTTCTTCATAGTTTCTTGGCATACATGACTACACGAGTCTCTTATTTTTGGAGCTTACTTGTATATATTGTTCAATGATTTATTGTACCATCTCTTATTTGTATAATCTAGGGGTGTAAACGGTCGGATACGGATCGGATAGTGGTCAAACCGTATCCGTATTCGTTATATTTTTTTAGATACGATACGGATCGGATATTAAACAGATACGGATATGGATCAGATTTTAGACGGATACGGATATCACTATAATTCGGATAATTACAAATAAATACTAATGTACATTCTAACAAAAAATAATATCTAAATATAACTTTTTTCCTTCATTAATTAGATCTAATATTTTTTCATAAGTTCGTTGGTTACAAAACATATATCATGTTAACAAAATAATAGGAGATGATTATCCGAGCGAAGAGATTAAGAAAGTATTTTGAGAGAATTGGAATAGGAGATGATTCATTTGCGTATGCGGCTTGAAAATGAGCAAATGAAAAATATTGTCAAATCTTGCAGAAGAAGCAAAAGTAAAATATGATATTTATCAAAAAGTCACAGTAAAAGGAAAGTAGAAAGGCAACAAATATTAAATATATTATTTGTAGACCCAAAAGTCAAAAGTGTAGTTGTGAGTCGGAATCAGAACATTCAATATTCGAAAGTTTATTATAACAGGCCATTAGGCTCAGTTGACCATTTAAAAAAATTCGGATATCCGAAATAAAAAAATGTCGGATACGGATAATTATCTGTATCCGGATCGGTATCCGGTTTCATATTCAAAACCATATCCGTATCTGTATCCGTTAGAAAATTATCCGAATCCGGATCCGTATCCGAATATCCGAATTCACTATTTTCCGGATTCTGATCCGGATAAATCCGGATAATATCCGATGTGTTTACACCCCTAGTATAATCTCTTATTTGTATACTGTTACTTGTATATTGTTATATGATTTATTGTACCAAATTACTAGTTGAGGGTAATTGAGCCTCAAGTTTTGAATTTTTTAAAAACAATTGAGCCAGGTTTGAGAACCCTAATTAAAAACTGGTTTTGAGCCAGGTCCGAGAATTATAAGTATACATCACAACAAGTATATCACAATTAAAAACATATATCAAATATCTTTTATAAGCATAACAAAAAAAAAAATACATGAAAAACATACATCACAATAAGTAAAATTCCAACAGAAAATACATGCATAGCCTCAAAAAAGACTAAAAGTAACAAATTTAATCAGACAGGCACCAAATTTAATAATAAAGGAATTTGATCATGTTCATACTTCATACAAGCATAAATTCTCAAAACAATTAGTATTACTATACAAAACTATCTCTTCTATCGATATAGAAAAATGCTCCTTTCTCTATACCAAAATATCCCTTCTACCACTATGCCTAAAATAACCCCTGTTCTATGATTCTATAACTATTTAATTTCGGTCTCTAGCATTAAAACTGTACTATGTGTAACCCATCCATTTATAGGCTATCAAAATAGAGCCCTTTTGCAAGACAGATCTTTGGAGCAGCCAGTAGATGACATCTCAATTCTCAAATACAGTCAGGAGGAGTTTGAGAAATTATCACGTGTAATTAAGTTGTGTTCAACAAATAGTTTGACAATTATTTTTCCTATATTTTTCTATGCCAAGTTTGCCATTTGGTCTCCAAAGTGTAATTATAATTAAGCTAATTTGAGTACTGGGTAAATTTAGTAACTATTAGAGAAATTTAGTAAAAAGAAAAACAAAGATCTTACACTCTCGGAAAATTTGAGACTTGAAATGGCATCCGCAAAAGATTGAAATCCTGAAAACTTACGAATAGGAGAAGCTAGCAAATGAATCTGCCAAATCATTACTACCGCTTCTATCTTTGTTCTCCATATGGTTCATGCACTATTTCAGTTTCTAAAATACACAGGATTAGAACTTAAAGAAAGTCAAATAAGTATTTATGAAAGAACTTTCAGTGTCCGGACTTTTATCAGAAGAGGGAGTATTCTGGGCAAATAAAAGAACTTCCAGAGTCCAGACTCAGTGTCGAACAATTTGGTGCCTGAGTGGACACTTATTTTAATTTTGAGAAAAACAAAGAACACACAACTAAAAAGATGAAAAGACGAATGATATTCGATGATTCACATCAAAAATGGATCTTCGTTGCCGCTCGGTCGCACGAGAGTTCTAACTGTCCAGTCATCTGTATTGATGGGCACGTCCTTTTTTTTCTTTTATCTTTTGGTGAGGATATTGTTTGGGATGTCCGGTTGCTACCCACGTTTTGATTTAGTGAGGATATTGTCTGATACACATGACCATGTCAGCTAGCCTGAGAAAAATCCCTTGTTCAAATAATCAAACTTCAATAACAGAAGTCCGAAGAGTGCCTAGCCCGAGATTTTTATTAATATTCAAAGTTTAATAGAAATTAATATTTATGTCCAGAATTCTGAGTTTTCGCCAAAAATGTCCAAACCGGTCACAAAATGGCCGGTTTACTCTCCCCTAAGCCGGCCATTTTGTGGCCGGTTTACTCTTTTTTTTTTAGACACTATGAAGAGCAAAATAATGAAATCTAACAATGAAAATTGGAATTTTTTTGTTTAAATTATTTGTTAGATTACTTCTTTCGATTTATAATTGTCATATTTATACTAAAATACACTAGATTACTTGAAATTATGTTGAATTACACTATATTACATTAAATTATGTTGAATTACATTACATTACGCTAAAATACACTAAATTACAGTAAATTACATATGAATAGGGACGATATCTTCACTGAAAAGGCGAAAAACGACGATGAAACTTTAAACAGCCATAAAACAGCGCTCAAGTGTCCGATTTCAGCAAATTATCACTTTTCGGAAAGCTTGCAAAAATACGCATGCGTCCGTGCTTGCTACGCCAGATTTCAAAATTCATAATTACCAAAAAACTAAGGGAAGAGCCTCAAAATTTGAGTTGAAGTTTCCGATTAAGATTTTTATTTATATTATTCAATCTAAGTAGCTCAGTAAATTAGTTTCATAATGAACTTGTAGAATACCAATTTTTACTATTTTTTGAATTTTTTTACTATTTTTTATGATTTATGAAAGATGGCACAAAATCGGTATACTTTAGCGTAATTTTGCGTAGTTTAGCATAAATTTACCGTATCTCATCATAATTAGAGAAGTTATTGTAATTTAACGTAATTTAGTGTAATCAACATAATTTATTGTAATATAGTGTAATTCAACATAATTTCAAGTAATCTCGTGTATTTTAGTATAAATATGCTAATTATAAATCAAAAGAAGTAATCTAACAAAAAAAATTCGAATTTTTAGTGTTAGATTTCTTTATTTTGCTATTCATAGTGTCTTTAAAAGAGAGAGAGAGAGAGAGAGAGTAAACCAGCCATAGTGTCTTTAAAATGGCCGGTTTACGTAAGCCGGCCATTTTATGATCAGCTTGGGCATTTTTGGCGAAAATTCAGAATTCTGGGCATAAATATTAGTTTCTATTAAACTTTGGATATTAATAAAAACCTCGGATGCCTAGCTAAGGAGAGAGAGAGAGAGAGAAAGGAGGGAGCACTTGACAGACGTTGTCAAGTTTTTCAAAAGAGAGAGATGGAAGGAGAGAGAGAGAGTTACTCTTGGCAGCCACTGCCTAGATTTTGGGAAAAATAAAAAGAGAGGGAGGGAGAGAGAGAGATCTCAGCCAAAGCTAGAGAAGGTGGCAGATCGATAGGTCAGAGCGAGATAGGGACAAAGCGATGCACGTGACATTGTCTAGATGAGATCAGAGGTGGTGGATCGAAGAGGCATGCTGAAGACTAGAGGTGTGCTCTGCAGAGATGCAAAGGGAAGAAGACGCAACAAGGTCTCCTCTCGATCTGACTTAGCTTTAGTGGTCGATTTGTGATGGTGCGACCAGTACAGGAATAACGCGGCGGCGAGACTTATGTCACGCGATGATCTCCTTGCGAGTCTCCTCGCCTCGATAGTGGCTCTATCGTCTGATGCAACCATTGAACAATGGCAGATGGATCTGATAGGAGCAGGTCCAAGAGCTCCACGATCTGTTTGATGAAGAAAGATGCGGAATAGGAGAATAGGGTTGATTTGTTTTAGGTTTCAAGAGGAATTCAAGAGAGTAAGAAGGTAAATCTGGAATAGCAAAGCATATATTAAAATAGAAAGGGTCAATTGACGTGTGCTCCATGATCTATTTGATGACAAGAGATGCGGAATAGGAGAATAGGGTGATATGGAGAATAATGTTGACTTATTTTAGGTTTTAAGAGGAATTCAAGAGAATAAGAAGGTAAATATAGAATAGGAAAGCATATATTAAAATAAGAAGGGTCAATTGACGTGTAGTAAATATTTTTTTGTTTATCAATACAATCGTTAGTAGGCATTCAAGCCACTAACTTTCGAAGAGAGTAGATCTATAGGAATAGGAGAATAGGGTTGATTTATTTTAGGTTTTAAGAGGAATTCAAGAGAATAAGAAGGTAAATCTAGAATAAGAAAGTATATATTAAAATAGAAAGGGTCAATTGACATGTAGTAAATACTTTGTTGGTTATCAATACACATGCTAGTATATGAGCAAAGCTAGGGTGTGATGTCTTCACCAAGAGGAGTTAGTGAGCACAACTCTAAAAGTCTATCAGATTGCCTTCAAACGACGAATCGAAACCGTTGAAATACATCTATATGTCATAAGTGATACAAATAATTTCTTTTGGAAGTTTTTAATTCATTTAGTACAAAGTCAAGAGGTCAAAACAATGAACCTTTTATAAGTTATTTTATAAGTGTATTCATTTCTCAATATTTTTTTACCGCTTGACCTTGTACTAAAAGAATTCAAAACTTTTAAAAAATTTACATGTACATGCATCACTTATGAAATAGATGGATTTCAACAATTTAGATTCATCGTTTGAAGGCAATCCAATAAACTTTTAGAGTTGTACTCACCAACTCTTTTTGATAAGCACATCACATCCTAACTTTGCTGCTAACATATTATGATAAATACACATCCAACATTCAATCACTTGTATGCATTTATGATGGTTACATGCTAGCATATTCTGATAAATAAAGTACCTGCCCGGCGACAACCTTTGAAAATCTCAGTCCATCTATTTCCCAGAAACTTCTGGGTGGGCCTGTTAATTAAGCAAGAATAAAATGAGCTCAACTTTATTCCGTAAGCAGGACATGTGTCACGTAGTATATGACACACCAAAAGAAGTAAATATCCAATTCCAATAGTAAGTTAATTAGATTCTCCCATACATTCACTTCCGGAACTAAAACTGTGATACGCAGATAATGTTGCATGTACGCATTACTTAATCAAAATTTCATACATTCAGTTCTGAAACCATGCTACTTCTGGTTCAGTACATTTGTATAATCCTTTTAGACTGAAGTTAATTCTGTAATTAGAGAGAACTGTCATATGTGCAAATTTCTCATAAGGGCACTGTCAGACTTCTAAAAATAATAATAATATGGCATGATAGGATAGGGTATACATTGAATTTCCTTTAGTTCTAAATAACCTAACTTCTGTTTTATAGATGAACTTACTGCATTTTATGACATAGGATGTCCATGATAAACATAATAAAACGTAAGGTGTTTTTACAATTAGAACATAATCCAGAATCCGTAAATCCAAAATAAAATAGCAAAGGAATTTAAATCTTACAGTTCTGAATTGAAGACATCTTTAGAATTGAAGACATCTTTAGGCGGAAGCGTTAGTACTGATCTTCAATGGTTTTTCTCAGATCTGATGATGGAGACCTTCAGCGTTTTCTTTACTTCTCTCTTTCAAAATGGATGAAACTTTTTCAGAATAATATCCCTCAAAATCAGTGGAGAGAGATGTTTCCAGAAAAAAATCCCTTAAAATAAATGGGCAGAAAAACATTTTTGGAATAATATCCGTCCAAATAGAGAAGAGGTCTTTTTATATTATCTGAGGCAACCTTTGGGACCAGTACATTTATTAATAGCAATCCGAATTTTTCCATCAAAAATTCAGATGCATTTTCGTTAATTTCTTTAAATGAAATTGGTGCACAGTAATAACATAGGCCACATAATAAAATAAAACTAACATTCTCCCACTTGGCCGTAATGTTATAACATAATAAAGCACACATTCAAAATTGGCCAATATAATTTGCATTAATCGTAAACCTGTTCAGTTAGAAATACCAAACCAAACTAATGTAATCAGAATAACAAATGTCGTTATTTGATCCCCATTAATTATAGCATTGGTACTCTTTCCAACAATGGTTAATAATCTTCATTCGGTCCTCATAAGTAATTTGCTTAGATTAAATAAAATTATGCGCAGCATAATAAGCAAATTTAAAAATTCAAAGTCAATACATAATTAAATACTCAGTACATAACATAATATATATATAAACACACACACACACACACGTATATAGTTTACAACAACAAAATTATAATACATTCATTATGAGAGTATTTCCATTAGCCTTAGAAGTACTTTTAAACTGCTCTTC
>JAJGRW010000648.1:46818-84388 GCA_025461045.1 Carex parvula | reverse complement strand
ACATCATATTCTTAATGTCATAAATATAAAAAATTATAATTTTTTATCTCATTATTAAAAAATAAAAATTATTAATCAAATGTAACATATTAAATGTTCTATAATTCTGTCATAAATTATTAACTAAAAAATTATATAAAATGTGTGATAAATTAATTACATAGTAAATTACTCGAAAAAAATATATAAAATATTGTATTAATTAATCTAATCATAATATCAAAAAATTATAAATCATTATATAATTATATGTATAAATAAAAAAATATCATATACAAGTTAATATTTATTAATTATTCTATAGGTAACAGGTTAAAATAACTCTTATATCTTTATCCGATAAGCTAACGGAATTTTTTTCTATCCATACCTATTAATTCAAACTGAAAAAATTCTTATTCATATCTATCTTATCAAATACGGTACATGTCGGATAAACAATTAAAAGAGTTCATTGATACGTCTAGCTAAAAACTTCAATGGAGACCATAAGTTCAGTTAGATGCAATGCTCTGATATGTACAGATTTTGATGCGAATAAGAGAGTTTCATATTTTTTTGACAAATGTTAGGATATAAAGGCCATGAAATAAAATTCTAACTCTCAAAGATCCTTGAGGAAAAATCCCGAGTACTTTTGAGAAAGAAAGAAAGAGACAAGGATTGACCAATTTGTTCATATTCTATAATTTCATATGTGGAAAAAGAAAAAAGAAAAATTCACACAGGGTGTGGTTGGGCAATATTTTTATCAGTTTTTTTTTTTATGATTTTTTTAATTTTCCTATTCTCTTAGGCTTTCGCAAACATGGACCTCTTGGTGCGAATTAAAATAATATTTTTGTCTCTTTAATTATAAAGTAAGTGATAGAGTAAACTCTTTACTTCACATTAATCAATCAAATAAAAAGTAAAAGAAGAGGGTAACTTTGAGTAAATTACTCCACCTCTTCAGAGAAAATAACTCACTCCACATTGCAGGACCCATTGTTATAGACAACATAAAATTTTTTCTCATTATCTCTATTCATTAGTGAGAGTAAGTTATTCCATAACTAAAGTTACATATTTCAACCAAACAAGAGGAAGTCACTCCACCTTAATTTGAAATAAGCAATTTAAACCTTCCTAATTTTAATCCACAATCAAACACGACCTTTCGTCCGAAATCTTAATTTCTTCTATGACTTAAACCTTTTTTAATCTCTATTTACGAACTGAATATAAACTTTGTATTTGCATATCTGTCTGTGAAAGTTGAAAATGTCGACATCCATAGAATGGATTCTAACGAGTAATTGAGATCGCAACCTGTATCTATTTTAGGTACCAATACCAATAGACTAACAGTGATATTCTGCTAATTAATACATCGAAAAACTTGCATGGTCCCTAAAAATTTGACAAGTAATTTATATCTCCTCGTTGTTCTCATAGGCTTTAAATTTCATTCAAAAAATAAATATTAAGAGATACTTTTAATAAGAGTTGCAATGTTTTGTATATATGTTTTATAATATAAGTTGGACTACGGTACTTCGCGAAGTAAAACAAGTATTTTACTTCACATATATATCTTCAATTTTAAAGTTCAAACGTCGATCCGAACCGTTCAAGTTGATCTCCATATTAAATTGTACTTGGAGACCAAATTTTACAATTTTTAGAAACTTTTTACTATTTTTTTGGAATTTTTTAAAATCACTATTTTTCAGAAAATCGTGGACCATAAAAAATCAGTGATTTTAAAAAATTCCAAAAAATAGTAAAAAAATTCTAAAAGTTGTGAAATTTGGTCTCCAAGCACAATTTAATATGAAGATCAATTTGAACGGTTCGGATCGACATTTTGAACTTTGAAATTAAAGATATAAACGTGAAGTAAAACACTTGTTTTACTTCGCGAAGTACCGTAGCCCAACTCTTATAATATTGTTTATATAGCTCACGTTCTGCCTTTTTATTTACAACCGAAGGATTATCTTTTCTTTTATAGATTATCATAAAAAGGTTAATTACCTTTTCAAATAAATAAAAATACAATTTTTAGACTATTCATTTTAAATAATATAAAATATAAACAATCTTACCATCAAATATCAACATTTTGGAGATGCAATCTGTGAAAAACTTATTTTGCAGTAAGATAAAAAGGTGGCCAGAAATTAAATCTTTTGAGGCGGCGCCTTGGTAATTGGTACGATAGTACGATACCTTCAAAATGAATTATCTTTGTTGGCCGCCATCCAGCTTCTGGCTCACCTTAAAATGTATAAACCTGTCAATGAAATAGATTATGTCTGCTCTTTCTTGTCCAGGATATGTCAGTAAACAATCTAAAGGTGATGTCGACCTTATTTTACAAAAGTTTTCTAGGAGCATTTCTATGTTGCAAACAAGTTGCATTTTTTTTTTTTTTTTTGTACATACAATTGTTTAATGTGCCATCTTTGCCCGGTCACTAGATGAATTTCGACATGAGATTTAGTAAATTTTAAGGCTCAAATATATCATTTCAATTAAACTACAAGAAAGAATTAGAATTTTATTTTTTCAAGTCAAATTTGATTGTCAATAAATTTTGCAGTGTTGTATAATTACAGCAATAATTTGTTAGGAAACATTTTTATTAAATAACTATTATCCGATAAATTAATATATACATATCTAATTTCTTTAGTGTACTAATGGCTCCACCTTTGATAGTCTCTCTTTCAACTGCACCTTCCAAATGAATCCATATCCTGTGCATTAACGCACCATTTGAGTTAATTTTTTGGGTCGTGTGATCAGAATTCAGATCAATTCAGTTCACGCCTATAACGCACGGAACCTTTAACATTAGTGCGGATTTAAATCGGACGGTCCAGATCTTAACTCAAAATCTGAGTTAACTCAGAGGATACGAATTCCATTCCAAATTACCTTTTTTTTTTTCCCCTGATACAATCAGCCACCTAAAAAGTTTTTGTTTGTAATTGATTTATCAAATCTCCCTGTACAAATTAATAAAATTATGTTTCTATTCTCTTGTCTTTTTCTTGATTTTCTTCTTCTGTAGTCCAGTATGCTTCAATGCCAGCTCATCCTTTTTTTTCCTTTCACAAAACAGTTTGATTTGCCACAAATGCTTCCTTATACCCTAATTTACGGACAAGAGCAACAAGAAGATTAAAAAAAAGGCTTAAATTAACAGGAAAATTGAAAAGTAAATCTCTGTATAAAATTACTCTTCGAAAGAATATAATAGCAGCATTGAAACAGGGAAAATAAAAGTATTATAAGCTATAAGCCTGACAACTTATTTTTGCTATTATTTCTAGCATTTTGCTACTGAACTTATTTACTTCACCTTGCCAGAAAACATCGAAAACAAGTGACAGAAATTAATGTATAGGCCCAGTTAAGTTACGGCCCGTTAAATGCCCAGTTATCCCAATGATCCAAAAATCATCTGGACTTACTTTTTCCAACTGACATCCAAAAATCAAGCCACAACTTCTGTATAGTCTGGATAAGCTCCATGCCACCAGAATCGCAGAAACCACCAAACTCATCTATCCAACTTCCAACACATCTCCCGCCACTTACTGCTTCTTTAGAAATGCATTCTCTCTTTCAGGTTCAGCCTCCTCTCTCACTCCTCCAAAAGACCCATGCTCTTTCTTCCACGTCCCCGATACTAACACCTGCCACAAGCCGTGCACCGGGCCCCGCAATCATTGTAGGTGGTGGCCTGGCTGGCCTCGCTGCTGCGACACACCTCTCCTCACTCTCTGTCCCTTTCCTCCTCCTTGAAGCCTCCGACTCCTTTGGTGGCCGGGCCCGGACTGACTCGCACGATGGGTTCCTGCTCGACCATGGATTCCACATTTTCCTCTCTTCCTTTCCCGAGTGCCGCCGTCTGTTAAACTTCCCCCAACTTGATCTCCAACAATTCTATCCCGGCGCATTGGTGTATGAATCTGAGCGGTTTCACCGCATAGCTGACCCGTTTCGTCGCCCGTTAGATTCCCTCCCGTCACTTTTCAATCCAATCGGGTCCCTGCCTGATAAATTGCTTATTGGGATTACCCGACTCCGTGCTGCCACTCTTTCGGATGAAGCCATTCTTTCTTCTGATGAACTTACAATATATGATTATTTGAAATCAACTGGCTTCTCTGACTCGATTATTGAAAAATTTCTTCGACCTTTTTTTGCGGGAATATTTTTTGACATGAAGTTATCAACTTCGTCACGTCTATTCCAGCTAGTGTTCAAGTGCTTAGCATTGGGAAACAATGCATTACCTGCTGGAGGAATTGGGTCTATGGCACAACAACTAGTGGCCCGTCTACCCGCTTCATCCCTTCGCACAAACTCTCGTGTCGCCTCTATTGGCCGTGGAACTGTCACACTAGCCTCTGGTGAGGCCATAACTACCGATTTTGGTATAATTGTAGCCGTGGAGCAACCAGAGGCAAAGAAGCTCCTCCCTCAAGCGTTTGGATCCAATATTGAATCCGGTGTAGATAGCTTGAAAACCCCGACTCGAAGTACCGTATGCTTATATTTCTCAGCTGACCGGGCACCCATAGCTGACCCCATTCTCATACTTAACGGGTCGGGTAAAGGCATTGTGAACAACATGTTCTTTGTGACCAATGTGGCACCTTCTTATGCGCCAAAAGGAAAGGTGTTGGTTTCAGTGTCTTTAATCGGGTTGTACCAGGACAGATCGGATGAAGATCTGACAGCTGAGGTGGTACAGGAATTGACGGGCTGGTTTGGGTCAGACGTGACTGGCTCATGGAGGCATTTGAGGTCCTATCGGATTGGGTTTGCACAGCCGGATCAGACTCCGCCAACGAATCCGATTGGAAGGAACTCGAGGATTGATGAAGGGCTGTATGTTTGTGGGGACCACTGGAGCTGGGCTACCTTTGATGGGGCCCTTTTGTCAGGCCGAAAAGCAGCAGAGGCACTCGTTAGAGACAGGGGTTTGGTTAAGAGATGACTTGGCCGACCATTTAGATCTGATTTTTCCTTTAATAATTCTTATTTGATTTATTATTCTTTTGAGTTCCGGAATGTTTTGGAATCAGGATGGACAAAAGGTTCCACCTTGTATATGTGTAATTATATTTGCTTGACAATTAATTTTGAGCTAATATTAATTAAACGTATGTTCAAAGTTATCATTTAACGTATTCACAACAGCAGGTTATATATAGTTTTTTTTCAAGGTTATTAATGGAGCAAGCAAGTATTATATAATGAACATTCCCCGAGTGTGTGAGTATATAAATATATATATATAGAGGTTAACTAATATCAAAACGTTTGTTCCTAGGCCGTGGAACAAACGCTTCAGTTTTTATATTTTCAAAGTTCAAATAATCAATCCAAATCGTTCAATTTCAATCTATATTAAAATGTGCTTGGAGATCAAATTTTACATTTTTTTTATTTTTTTACTATTTATTAAATCAGTTTTAAAATCGTTGTTTTCAATGATTCAGAAATTTTTCACTGTTTATTAAAATTAGTGATTTTAAAACTGACTTAATAAATAGTAAAAAAATTTCAAAAAATGTAAAATTTGGTCTCCAAGCACAATTCAATATGGATATCTTGTCGAGCGGTTTGGATCAACTATTTTGTCTTTGAAAACGGAGATATGAGCATGAAGTAAAACAAGATTCTTACTTCGTAACTCACCATAGCCCATCTCATATATATATAGAGAGAGAGAGAGATGGGCTAACTTGCTTTGGGAATAAAAAATGTGTTTTACTTTGCGCTCATATCTTCATTTTCAAAGTTCAAATAGTCGATTCGAACCTTCCAACATGATCTTCATATTACAATGTGCTTGGGGACCAAATTTTACATTTTTTGGAAATTTTTACTATTTTTTTAGAATTTTTGAAAATCACAGCTTTTCATTAAATAAAAAATAATAAAAAATTCAGAAAAGCTGTGATTTTCAAAAATTCTAAAAAAATAGTAAAAAACTTCCATAAAATGTAAAATTTGGTCTCCAAGCACATTTTAATATAAAGATCAAATTGAAAATATAAGCACAAAGTAAAACACATTTTTTATTCCCAAAGCAAGTTAGCCCATCTATATATATATAATTTTATATGGCCTTAAAACGACCCATGAGAATTTATAAAAAGATGTTTAAGGTATGCCTTTTAATTTCAAAAGTACGCATACCATCTGGTAACAGATACTTAATATAAAAAGATTTAAACAAGAAATAAACAATGATGATTTTAGATTGCATTTATGAAGTATGTTCGTATTTGCACAATACTAATTCACAATATGAAAAAAGAACAATCAATTCAAAGTCGTGTAGCTGTGTTCCATGGCAAACAATTATAGTCAAAACCAAATAATTTTTTCAGTTTTTCTATCGGAAATTGTTCAGACGTCTCATCAAATAAAAATTTAATTCTTTTGGTGATCAATACTCAGTGTTGGGCTGTTGGTTATTGATTCGAATCTAAATATTCTCTAGTAGTAGGACATCCCGCCGCCTTTAAAGCCTTGGCCCAATATGTATCCCTAGAAAACGGGTTCGCAAAGCCCAACCGTACTATCTATCTCCTCTCCACAATGGGGTCGATGGAGGGTTTAAAAGCGGAGTCCAACGGCGATGCTCAGGCGATGAACGGCGGCGGCGACATAATGATGATGACGCGGCGAGGAAAGACGTCCGGCTCATCGGCTTTTCCTCTTGAGGTCGGGACCAAGGTCATGTGTCGTTGGCGTGACCAGAAGATGCATCCAGTCAAGGTTATCGAGAGGCGAAAGATTCCTTATGGTGGCGCCGGCGATTACGAGTATTATGTTCACTATACCGAGTGTAAGTGTACTGTCTCGAGAGGTCTTCTTTTTGAGTTTTGCCCTTTTGTTTTGTTCGATTCTTGTTCTAGGGTTACGGACCACTAAGCTTCATTTATTCATTATTTGGAGGAATTTAAGCACGAGTTTGGCTCGAACTCATCTTTATGGAGCAATTAGGCCTTGATCAATTTGGATTTGAGTCACCTTGTTCTTGATTGAGGATCTCGATTTTCCTCAAGTGCACAAATAGATGCAAACTAGGTCAAATTGGATCTTGTGTCAATTATTGGTAGAATGCTATTACTGGTTGCTTTCATGCTTATATTCTGCAGTTAGATTCTGTTTTGTGATAATCTAACTCAATTTAGCCTCATTTTACACATAGCTGGATGATTGGTTGCATTGATAACCATTAAAGTTCCGTCCCAGTAATAGTCCTAACTATTTTGATACTGACTGCTTTTCCCTTCAACTTGTTTTATTTGGCTATTTACTATGACCTTTTTTTTTTTTAATTTGTTGGTAGAGGTTTAAATCAGAGCTCTGGTGTAACTAGTACCAAAATATGACCTAATAACTCTTAAAACATGATCTGTATAGCCAAAACTTTTTTTTTTCCGGTTAGGGTTTACCATAATTTTCATTCTGTGCAGAACTTGTACAATATTTTACTGATATATACTCAGTGTTGGCTACTGATCCATACTGGTTGTGTTTAGAAATGTGATGCTTGTTTCAAGTTATATTGTCAACCAAGATTGGTTCTTTGTGGTACAGTCAATAGAAGACTTGATGAGTGGGTTAAACTCGAACAACTTGATCTCGATACCATGGAGACTGAATTGGATGAAAAAGTTGATGACAAGGTACGCTTTTTTCTTCTTTTCATTTCTTTTTCTGTTTCTGTTATGGATGCTTCCATTATAAATATACCATGTTTTGATGTTTCAGCCTCAATAGAGATCTTAAATCTCCTTGAAGTAGCGATTAATATCACAAGATAAGAACACAACAACAAAATATAACTTGGGTTCAACAAGTACCTGACCGAAACTGGCCAAAATTTCAGCATGCACATATTGAAATATATGTTCCCATTTGAGTGTTTCTTGGGATATATATGCCTCAATTACACTATGATCTCTATATAAAACCTCAATAAAAGCAAACAACTAGTCAAGAATCTTGTATAAACTGTTAGAAATAATAGCAATTACCGGTATTCACTTCAGTTTATATATTATCTAAATGAATCTTGTATGAACTTATTCTCAATTTTATCAGGCGACAAGCTTGAAAATGACACGCCACCAGAAGAGGAAGATTGACGAGACACACGTTGAGGTATACTTTTACTTTTATTGTTTTGTATTGTTTTCAGTGTTCTAATTTTCTCTAGGAGGCAAAGGCAGGTGTTTATTAGTTTGTTAGTATGTAAACAATCAATGTGCTTTCATTTGAAAAGTAAGATATGGTGATGGGGCCTCTAAATGTGACTTGAATTTTAGGCTGGTCATGAGGAGCTTGATGCAGCGAGCTTGCGGGAGCATGAGGAATTTACAAAAGTGAAGAACATAGCTAAAATAGAGCTGGGGCGGTACGAGATAGATACCTGGTACTTCTCCCCTTTCCCTTCAGAGTACAACGACACTCCCAAGCTTTTCTTCTGCGAGTTTTGCCTCAGCTTCATGAAGCGCAAGGAGCAACTCCAGCGTCACATGGTCTCTACTTTTAACTTTTATACCTCTTTGAATTTTTTTATGTTCAAGTGTTTGGGGTAATTTGTCAATATCAATTTTCTGTTAATTTTGTCTGATATATGGTATGTTTCATCAAACATATCAACGGTGTTGCAACTTTTGCATTAGGACGTTAAACAGGCATTTGGATCATTTAGTGCGTAACCTTATTTAATTTTATTAAGTTGAGGGTTCTTAAGAAAATTTATTTATTATTTTTCCATCCTGCAGAGGAAATGCGACCTCAAGCATCCACCAGGCGATGAGATATACCGATGTGGCACACTCTCCATGTTTGAGGCAAGCTTTCTCTTAAACAAAAGCATCACAACCTAAGGATGCAAATGGGTCAGATATTATCCGTCCGGATCCGTATCTGGATTTTTCGGATTCGGATAGTCGGATACGGATAGTTTGCGGATATGAATACGGATACGGATTCGGTTTTTATTTGAGAAGCGGATACGGTTACGGATACGGATAATTATCCGTATCTGCATATTTTAGTATTTTCGGATATCCGCTTTTTTGGGTTTCTCATCAACTTCCCGTATTTGGTTGTTTCCCAAATCTCAATTTCCCCTCCCGACTCAACCGCATAAATAGAGTAAAGCTCGTTGTAATTCTACTGCTATGGCACTTGGTGCTGTATTTATGCGGCAGTTAGATGAAATATACTATGAATATGCATTATAGTATAATTAATGTCAGAACTTTCAAATTTCTCCAACAGCATGAGGATCTGGATTTTTTGGATAATCCAGGGGATTTTAATTCAAATTTATCTACACAGGATAAACACATGCATGCTTTAGCAATGCTGATATTTTAAATACTTTGATAGTCACAGAGTTATTTTACCATATGGTTATTCTTTTCTGCTGCTATTCTACTGGTACTGCTATTCATATATATTCATACGAGACAAGCCTACTTTGGTAGAGAGAATGTTTTTGTGTTGGTATATTTTAATTTAAGATATGATTATGTTGGTGATGAATTTTAGTTAAATAGATATATATTTTGTAATTGCACAGCAAGTTTGTTATATATATTTTTTTAATTAGAGATATTCGAATTATATCCGTATCTGTATTCGTGTCCGATAATATCCGGTCCGTATTCGTATCTGATTAATATCCGATCCGTATCCGATCAATATCCGATCTGTATCTGTATCTGAAAAAAAAAATACTGATACGGATATGGTTTTACCACTATCCAATCCGTATCCTATCCGTTTGCACCCCTACCCTGACCAGTGCAGCAATAGTATCTTTTTGGCTACTGGATCGAGCCATTTTTCTTGTCATTTTGTTTATTTATCTGCTTTTGTTACCTTTTATCATTTTTAGTGATCGAAATGTTGATGAATTCTGGCTAATTTGGTTAATAGAGTCAAATCTCAATTGTGGCTTGCAGTAGGGTCCATATTTGGGAAACTGGTAGAATACATGTCTAATACCATGCTAGTTAAGAGTCTGGATCAGTAACCATTCAATAAATATGCTGAATGAGCCAATTCTCGATTCATTCTTTAGAACAACGATTACTCTTATCATCTGGTAGCAAACTGTTAGCTTCCAGCTCTTACCTGCGTCAGCTATCTTTAATGTCTTTCTGCATGTCCTGCAGGGAGGAGTTCTCTAGTTATTATTTTTTTTATAAAGTTCATTTTTGTAGATATCTTATTCTTTAGTTGTTTAATGTGACAGGTAGATGGGAAGAAAAACAAGGTGTATGGACAGAATCTTTGCTACTTGGCAAAGCTATTTCTTGACCACAAAACCCTCTACTACGATGTCGATCTTTTCTTATTTTATGTTCTTTGTGAGTGTGACGATAGAGGGTGCCACATGGTTGGTTATTTCTCCAAGGTATCAACATCTTACATTAGCATCCTCATTTCTAATGTTTAATTCTAATATTTTAGCTTAGTAGAACTGTGCAAGAGTTTGCATTTTGGTAGGGGTGCTAAATTTGTATTTTAGCTTAGTAGAACTGTGTTTAATCACGGTTGACTTGAATAATTTAGTGTTAATTGATCCTAATCTTATTAAACTCAATTTAAAAAAAAAAAACACACACAAAAATTGAGCTTTGTTGCAGTTGTGAATTATCTGAATACCGATTTTAAATTTTAGATCATTCTTTAATCTTTTTAAAATAAAATTACTGCAGGAAAAACATTCAGAGGAGTCGTATAATCTGGCTTGTATTTTGACACTTCCTCCATATCAGAGAAAAGGATACGGGAAGTTTCTCATTGCCTTCTGTAAGCTTCACTCTCCTTCTCTAATTAAATTAAATCATCTGTACGCACCATTTTGGATGTACGTGCTGCTGTCTCTTTTGTATGGATTGTATCCCTATTTGTACGTACCAGTGAGTAGGATATACTGATTCTGCGCAAAAATTCCTTGTCTGCCAATATTGCAATCCTTAGTTGCATTATTTAGCTAACACATTAAAATACTATTTTTTTTCCTACCAAGTACTTATTGTTGTTGGTGGTTCTGTGTCTATGTGTTATCAGCATATGAACTGTCAAAGAAAGAAGGAAAGGTGGGGACACCTGAGCGGCCGCTTTCAGATCTGGGTCTGTTGAGCTATCGAGGTTACTGGACACGAGTTCTTTTGGAAATCCTGAAAAAGCAGAAAGGCAACATCTCTATAAAGGTACATATATCTATGATAGTTAAAAACCTATCATATAAGATATAATTCCACATTTCATGCATTAATAACAAAGGCCCAAGTACCGAAAATCACTCTGAAAATTTTAAATAAATTTGTTTGTGTATGTAGGAGTTGAGCGACATGACAGCGATAAAAACAGATGATATTTTGTCGACGCTACAAGCCCTAGACCTAATCCAGTACAGGAAGGGGCAGCATGTAATTTGTGCAGATCCCAAGATACTCGACAGGCATCTCAAAGCTGCTGGCCGAGGTGGGCTCGAGGTTGATGTCAGCAAGCTCATCTGGACCCCTTACAAAGACCAGGGTTAATTTTTTTATATTTTTCCTCTCTGTCTCTGTATATTTATTAGTTTTGTGTGTTATTGTTTAGTTTATCTGATAGAAATTTGTATATGTAATATGCACTTTCTTGTCTTATGGGGAAGATGACAAATATAACCCTTTACTTTATTTGTCAAATTTAGCCCTTAAATTTGTGTGTTCAAGTGGTCACTATATGGGATTGTTCATGGCCTCCTTTCTTCTACTTACTCTGGGAGGTGGGTAATGACCGGCACCTCCCAAATCCCGAGGGCCACACATTCACACACAGAAACAAGAATGGCATGAAGATCCCTGAGGTATATCCAATCAAAAACAAAGTCTAAACTAAGTTACACCCATATGCCGAGAAGGTGATTTGCAGAGAAGGTGCTTGCCCTGAATGGAAACTAGTTAGTTTAGTCTTACTCTTCAAATTAGTTTTTTGGGGTTTCTTTATATTTTTTTATTTCTGCCGGAAATTTTTTTCTTTTGTCATGTCGACTTCATCATTGGTATTCAATATATGTGTGTCATTCCTTTGTCTGCCTTACTGTTGTTCAAAACCGGGTGGCCCAATCCAGAAGAATTAGGACGTGGTCGGCGCAAATGCCGTGGTCGTCAGTCATACGCTGGCTGCAGTCAAGAGCCTTGAGGTCCATGTCAGCAAGCTTAAAATCGCCCATGATAACCAAAACTAAGTTAGATTCCTTTAGCATGTTTTATATATTGAGCTATTAGTGTGTATTCTTGTTTTATACATCGAGCTAATTTTATCGGTTACTTTATGTAGAAAGTAGTCCATTATTTACTTGTCAAGTAAGAATGTATAGGCTGAGTGATTGTGAGCTCGTAGTCTCGAGTGGTCAGTAGTCAGTACCTTCTTGTCTTTTGTTTTATAGAAAATGTATCAATAGGCTATAGCTGATTACACGTTGAAGCATCTCTATGGAACCTGGGAGAATGAATCTTAGGTTTATTGAAAAATTAATATCAACTTTTTATCTTACCCCCAGGGGAAATCGAATCCCCGCTGCCTCCTCAAACTTACTTATTATACTCCTGAGTACGAAACCAAAGATACTGATATCTTGGCAGCGTTCCAAAGAAGTGGGGCCCAGTGTATATTCATGCTTCAGCTGTGGTTACTAATGAGAAGTACTTGATTTTTTATTTTGATTGAAATTTGTATACGTAATATGCACTTTCTTGTCTTATTGAAATTTGTATACGTAATATGCTTCAGCTGTGGACTGTGGTTACTAATGAGAAGTGCTCTGGATGCATGTTTGTCTCGCATTTTGTGGAAATATAATATAGGTTTCCCTTTTCTATATATTGAAGAAATAGAGTAATTGAAAATTCTTCTTGTTCCACAACACAACATAGGAAGAGATATCCTTTTAGGTTTATCTCTGTGTTTTTTTTTTTGCATGATAAAAAAAATAAGACAGATGCACCAGCAGAGCGCTGTCTCAATGACTTGTATGCATATTGACAAGATTCCCGTTTAATTTGCGTATTAAACATTTTTTTGACGTTACTGAACCGAACTCTGAATAAAACTCAGAAAAATGTATAATACGTTTTATTCGCGAATAAAACGCAAGTTGATGAATTATTCGCGATAAAAACGCAAAAAAAAAAATTAATTCTTTTTTAAAAAAAAAATTTAGGTTTTTTTTGTTTTTTTGCTTCTTTGTTGTATCGAATTATATCCGAATCGTAAATTTTTGACCCCGGAACCTTTACTGAATCATTGAGTTGTCACTATGCTTGTATGTAGCAAGAACTGAGTCGGTCACCTGACATAGATATACACTGAGTTTGATATTATAGAATCCAACAGCTGTCCTGTGTCCCGGGAAAATAGTTAGTTATGCTGTTGACTCCAAGCTTAGCAAATAAGAGCACAATTAATGCAGATACTTTAATTAATTGCATATTAGCTGAATTGTGTCCATACTATATATATAACTGTTGTGTTAGAAAATGCAGGCACCGCTGTAGTTGTATGATAATGATTGTTTCACGTTCTTAACATTAAATAGATTTAGATATTGTTGATCTGTTGGATCTCGTCACATATATTATGATTATCCCCTTTTGTTATATATATCTTGTGATGTACTTTCTCGTAATTGATTCTGCTTGATTGACAATGAGACACCATCTCAATTATTATAGATAGGTTTCACAATACATTATGACATCGGTTTAAGCGCTTATCTGCATTCTGGGCACCTTTTCCTTATTTTTATTACCCAAGTTTAAGCCTTGGGAAATATATATACATATGTGAATGCGAGACCGATGATTTTTACTGCATTGCAAATCTATACTGTATATCTAATTTTGGATTCTAAGTTCACTGTTCATCTACAATAATATGAACAGTGAGATCGCCATATGGGTCCCACTGTCAGCTACACATTGTTTAGCTCCCTCTAATTTTTTTTCCGCCTTCTCTCTCGAAAGTTCCTCTTCTCTTCAGAAATATCTCCATTTTTTCTCACCCTCACTCAAATCCTTCAATGGGTATTGTGCAAAATGATGTTAAATTCATTATTTTGAGTGATTTCAATGGGTATTGTGCAAAACCCATTATTTCGAGGGTTGCTGAAAATTAATTTTGCTATTGTTGAAGATAGCGGCAATTGAATTTTTTTTCATTTGAAATTTTGTATGGATTGTATTAAATCTAAGTAAATTCTTTAAAATGCAATACAGATAACAATATTATTTAATACTTTTGCGTTTATTCATGGATTTCTTTCATATATGACAAAATGAATGCAAAAACTTCATGGAACTAACATATGGGACATTAAAATATTGTTCCAATCGAGAAAAGAAAAGTAGCATAGTTGGTTAGGAAAAAAGTCCTAAGACTGTTGGTTACTCAAAAGTCGAGAGTTCGATTCCCCTCATGATTTTGCAGCTTCTGCAAAGATTTAAAAAAAAAATATTGTTCCAATCTGCACACTTTATGCATGCTTAAGTTTCAATTTTCCGAGCTTTCATGAGTTACTATTGAATACTTTCTCCACCTGTCTTGACAACTGGTGCCGAAGCAACGCGAGATCCTTTTCTAGTTTAGAAATAAATTCGATAAGATCATGCCTTAAATATAATATAATAGGATAGTCACAAGAAGTGAAGTGACAGTGCACAACCGCAAAAGCCAATGAAAAGTTAGGGTGATGATATTAAAACTACTAAATTTTTTATTAACATAACATTATCAAAATATTTTACTATATAGACAATTTTTACCTTCATGCATTAAGTGTTTCCTTTGGAAACTGATTCTCTCTCATATATATTACCACATAACTTTTCTCCTTAAATGTTCTATTTTATAAATATGTTATTTTGTTTAAAATTTGTTTCTCTGTTATAGTATTATATGATTTAATTTCTTTCCTTAAAGGTTAGATTCACATAATTAATATTCTTTATTTATTTTCATTGAATCTTTTAAGATTTTTTAAGGGAACTACAACAGTGAATGATTTCATTATATTATTAAAATCTATATATATATCGATTTTATTTTATACAACTTCACAAATTTTTTAACAATTTACTATAATTTTTTTTATCAATTAACATTTTATCTTTTCTTTGCGCAAAAAATCACTAAACAATCACTAAAAAATATATTGAATGCAAATTATCATGATTAATTTTGGCATTCAACTTATGATTAAAATAATAAATTAATAGTACAACAAAACACTGCTTAAAAAGATTACATCAATCATGCTAAAATTAATAAATTGGTTGCATTAAACTTAAATTGATAAAATATTCTAGAAATTCTCAAAATCATATTGGAAAAAAGTCCATCAAAATTGATGATAGCTAATTAGTTTGTTTTCTCCATTAATGCTACGAACATGATAACCTACAGAGAAAAAGTCCGGTCAATAAATAACTAACTCATTATATTGTTTTCAATCAAAAAATTGCAAGAATAAACTGACCTTAATCATTTGTGACGGCAGGCAATATATTTAGATCAATGGTATTATATGAGGTGCTTCTATTAGAAGGTCTACCTTGATGTGAAGACTCGATAATCTCAAAATATGATGGATCTTGTCGAGTTGAGCTTGAATTATTTAAATATTTTTCTCTTTTGACCTTAATATCTTAGATCTATTTAGTCGTATAATTGGTGTGTTTGAGTGGAAGTTGATGGCTCGGTGCTTGAAATTTCCATTGAATTAATGTACGTATAAATTTTGTAGCTATCTATATTTCTACGAGAAAAAGGAAGCAGAAAAACGTTATCTCAATATAAAATAAAATAAAAAAGGAAAAAAAATCTAGCAATTATGGAAATCAAATAATTTAATTAATGGTCACTATATTAATTATATTATGGAAAAATATGGAAGTTAGGAGGGTTAAAATTGTCAATACATTAATTTTTTTTAAAGATATTGTGTTAATATAAATGTGTGTGGTGTCAATATGAAAAGTTAAACTGGAATAAAACAAAATACAATTAAGATGAAACAGTAAGCTATATATGCCAAAAACAGGAGCGATTTTGCACGCATATAATTAAATGCGTAACTTTGTGTTTTCCTCTCAGAGTCTCAGGAAAAGACATGAGCTCCACACATGGGCTGTTCTACTAATTAATTCAATTATTGCATTGCTAATTACAAGTTATCTTCGATTAATTATAATTTGGGTCTTTCTTAACGTTTAGGCTGTACTAAAATAATTAAATTTGGGGCTCCTAGTTAGCATAATAGCATGCATGCAGCTACGTACTTTATCACTATAACAATTCAACAGCATAAATTTTATTTATTTGGTTTAAATATTTTTATACTTTTTTATGAAAGGATAAATAAAATTAAACCGTTTACTGGACAATACGTGCATTTTCTCAGAATACCACTCAAGACTTTTAATTGTTTTGTCAGTATACTAATTATGGATCCATATCCTCGACGGTACCGTAAAAGATTCCCTTTTACAATTAGCTCTTTACAGTTTGATATTAACTCTCAGCCGGTTTGGGATTCGGGCTGACTGAGGGGACAATATTATTTGGCTTTGAGATTCGTGCCAAGTTAAAAAGAACGGTCCAGATCAAGTAATTGTAAAAGATTCCCTATTACGGTACTGCACTGGATATGAATTCTACTAATTATTCCGTTATACAGTCTTGTATATATAATGATATGTACATGTAAATGCAATTAATTTTCTTTAAAATGTCTTCACGGATTGCTGGCAGTACGTAGACCGCAATATACAGTTCTCATTGTACTATTGGTAATATGCTGGATCTAGTATGGGGTTGGAGTTCATAATTTTTAAAATCTTGATCATATATATTTAAGTTGAATAATAAAAAATCACTAAAAAAATAATAAAGCATAAAATAATTTTAGGGGATGATATTAGCCTCCCTCGTATTCAAACTTGGCGTAGAAATTATTTCCAAAAAAGTACAAAGAATATAAATAGATACTCGTGTAATTGAAATACTACGTCTAGTGTAATTGAAATGCTACGTATAAAACTAAACATTAGCAAATGAAGTTGTGCAGCGAAGTACTATTTGTTTGCTTCGACGCTTAATTTTTTCTTTGGTGCTTAATTAGTTAGGCTGTGAAATAATAAATTAACGTGTTCATTTCGAAATACTTTCATGTATTTCATATCTCAAAGAACGTTAATTGTTAATTGTCTAACTCAAACAAGTCTTTATAAGTAAAGGTTGGAGGTCAAGTTGCTAAATTATTTAATATTTATAAATAATTTTTTTATTCAGATTTTGAATCTGCGACTTTCTGCACAGAAGGTATTGCGTTTGCTACTAAATAAAAAATTGATTCTCTGAATAAGTCTTTCTAGTAATTTTTTTGTAATTTTTTTTTCATAAAAATAGATATTAATGTGATCGATGAGTAAGCCTATCAAATTACGCATTGTTAGGTTCTACAGCAAGTGCTTTATAATATATATTTAAAAGGTGCAATTAATATCGGATTCCACCTCTCGCCACTGCTCAGGCACAACAAGTCAACAATTAATAAATTAATCTCAAGCCAAACACTACATTTTTTTTTAAATTCGTTACATACAGAAAAATAGAGGGGAAAAAATGGCATGGAGCCGGTTCCGTCACGGAATGGCATGGTACGTGTGTCGGTTACGTATCGTGACTTGTGTGTCCTGTGCCGTGATCATTCACGTGTTGTGACTATTTTTAGAAAATTTGACACGGCATGACACGTCACGCGAAAGATTTAGTCATGGCACGGCACGTGGTCATGTGAGTCACGCGTAATTAGAACCATTAGATCTTGACCAAATGGTGGATCTTGAATAAACTAACCTAAATTATGATCAAATGGTCACGCGAGTTATGCGAGTCACCTTTGGGCACGACGTGACCACTCCTTGACATTTATGACACATAAAAAATTAACTTGATCACAGCACAGCACGACACGAGACTAAAATCCACTACAGCAAACATGACTATCAGCGACCGGAATTCCGGTCGCAGAAAATAATGTCGCCGGTCGCTGAAAGACCGGTCGCTGTAAGCGTTGTCGCTGATACTCTTCTGATGACGTCACCGGTCGCTGATACTACGTCACCCGGTCGCTGATAATCTTTTGCGACCACATTTTTTTGGTCGCTGTTGTTTTTTTCTGACGTCAGCAAAAACTTTCTGCGACCAAATGTAACGGTCGCTGATACCTAAAACCGGTCGCTGATAATCGAAACGATCGCAGATACACAAATTATCAGAGACAAATATTTACGGTCGCTGATACTTAAAACCGGTCGCTGATACTCTTCTGTCAGGTTTTTTATATTTTATTATATTATTTAAATTTGCATCATTTAATAGTTGGTACGACACGTACCAACATACAACATAAACATACATGTCGTAATATCAAGTAATACAAATAAACATAAACATACAACAAATAAACATCAAACATAATAATCGTAATGTCAAGTAATACAAACATAAATGTCGAAATGTCAAGTAATGTCAAGTACCATCTAAACCTAAGTAGTACTATAAAATCTATCAAAATGTCGACATTTCGACCCCTGCCCCTCGTCACCTAAGTAGTACCATAAACATCTAAACCTAAGTAGTATCATCACCACCAACATCCGACCCCTGCCCCTCGTCATCATCCTCGTCATCTTGAGGAGCAGGCCTCGAGACATGCTGTGAGCCCGAACCTCCCTGTGAAATTGTAAAAGAATAGTTTAGATAATTAGAATTTAGGGTTCAGGGTTCACAATTAAAGTCGGACTGAAATATCAAATTTCGTACCTGAGAAGCTCTGAAAAGCTCGGTGATCTTGGACATAAACCGATCCTCCATCCTATCAAGTACCCGAGTAGATATCATATCGATATACTCTTCTGTGAGCTGCGGAGCCGGCGGCATAGAAGAATATGACTGTGAAGAATGCGACTGACTACTGCTCGACCCACTGGAGCGAAACATGCGTCTCGTCTTGCCTGGAACATTAAAAATAAGACAATTAGTATTATCTTACAAAACTAAAAATAAATTTAAAATTAAAGTGACTTTTTATTTTACCTAGAGCACCGAGACCATAGTTATCGCCGTGGGCATTCTGATCAGATATTCCCGTAGAGTACCAGACGTCGCCGTCTTATGCGTCCATGTGTTTCTATCCTCTCCATACTTCTGCATCATAGCACTCTCATATTTTTCCTGCAAATTTTGTAAAATATAACAAGAATGTTATATACAACAGGAACCATGATATTTTATAAAACGATTCAAAAGTATTATTACCTGTGTTTCTTTAGCCTTGCCGGTAATATATTCCCCCGTCTTCTTTTTCGTATGGGTAGGCTGGAACAGCTCATCGGACCATCTGGGTTCGCGCCCTTTTTCTTGCTCCTGTTAAGAATTTGAAAGACAATTTCATTTAAAAAAAGATTATCAAGGTTAGTTCGATTAGATTCAATTGGAATGAAAATAGATTAATTTAATGAAAAACAACTTACGAAGCGTTGTTTGTGAACAAGCATGTTCACAGAACCCGTTGTGGCCCCTGAACCTTCAGCATTGGCCCTATTTGAAGCATTCCGCTGGCTCCGACGGGCAAAAACATCACTGCACCAATGATTGACGAGTCCGGGCCAGAACTCCGGCTTGATCCAGGCGTCATGGGGGCGAGGAGCAGCCCCACGCTCCTTCCACTCGAGCATTGAATCTCCATAGGACTTGGTTGCTGCCTCCCTGGCCTTGTTAAGCATATCCTGTAGCCGTTTGTCAGCTATTCTGCGGAATACATCCCATGCAATACTCTCAGCTACCCCCGGTGGAAACTGGTAGTGCTTCTGCAATGCATAACTTGGTTTGTTAGCTTAAAAAAAGAAAACAAGTAATTATTAGAGGGGTTTAGGGTTTAGAGTTTAGGGTTTAGGGTTTTAGGGTTTAGGGTTTAGGGTTTTTGTTTCAGAAAATTTTACTTACCAAAAACTCTGTCTTGATAACTTCCTTGTTTTCATCAGGGAAATCCGTGTATCTGGAGTACGGTCCAGGATATGCTGTACGTACTTCCTGCGAAATAATTTTTGCGACTTGCTTCGTCTTCTCTGGGTGCCCTGCATCAAAAGTCCTGCAAATAGAAATAATTATTACAATCACTACAATTAATGCATAATTACAACATACACAAAAAATGAATATTACCTGTAACCCCCTAACCGAAGCATTGGTCGCAAACTCGGATCTGCAGGCGGCGAAATATATGCATTTGCACCGCGAACATTCCTCTGACTAAACTCTGCCTCTTCACCCGCCGGTGCCTTTCCTTTGTCCTTTCTACTCGATGCCATATCTAGAGTTGAGATGATAAAAATCAATAAGTTTCACTCAAGCGAACATTCGCAAACCAAGTAAATATAAAGACATTAACCTAATACGTCAATTGAAAGATGATAAAAAACAAGCAATACGCAAGATATTAACCTAATGTCCCAATTGGTGTTTTTTTTTCTTTTTTCTTTTTTTGCTATTATTTTCTTGATTACTGCCTTGTAATTCTTGTTCTGTTACAATCTTAGTAACAGCCCCATCAACGAAGAGCCTTGGATCATTCAGTTCATTTGCCGCACGCACTACAAACTCGGTTGGCGGACCATCTTCCTGAAAGAACTCGGTCAAATGTGGAGTGTTTTCCACAGACGTAGCTTCATCGAACAAAATAAGTGGTTTTCTTTTCCCTTTTGTCTTGATAGTAACCCACCATTCTTGTCTCTCTCGCTTCGATGACGCATAAGACAGGTAATACACTTACATTGTTTGGCACGGAAACACAAAATGCTCGTCCTTTTGAAGAAGCCTTGTATGATTTATCTCCACTAATTCATGCTCCTTATCTACCCGCAACCCCCTATGTGTGTCGAACCAACAACACTTGAACAAGAACACTTTGTTGTTCATGCCACTATATTCCAACCGAATAATTTCTTCAAGTATACCGAAATAGTCCCTTGATGTGCCTTCCCAATTCTCCCCTTCAACACAAACACCGTAATTTATTGTTTTCCTGTTTACCCCGTATGACTCAGTGTGAAATTGGAAACCGTTCACATCGTACATGTTGAAACGTTGAACTCGTCGTGTGACTGGCCCACGCGCAATTTCAGCAATCCTTGAATATGCAATTTTACCACTGAGCGCCAACTTACGCATCCACATACCAAACTCTTTCGAACGAGTTCTATCGAGACCTGATGCGCTTATTGTTGGCCTCTTTTCTCTGATTTCAGCATCGAATTGCCTGCAATATGTCGAATTTTGTCACAAGATGAACAATGTAAATAGACAACGGAAATTAGAATAGGTAAAGTTGCTCACTCAATGAAAGGGTCGAATTCGACGCAACAATTAATCATGATGTAATAGTGTGCCGCATTTAACTCTTCATCCGTAAGATCTCTGACGGGAATTGAACCCGTTGCACTTCCAGGGTAGCTCACAATAGGAAGTCGTGTGTCATTTTCGACAAATCCGCCATCGTCGTATCACTCTGGGCGATTCAACCGTGTAACCACTTCATCTTCAAAATATAAAGACATAAAGTTGGTCATTCTTCAACGATATATGCCTCCACGATTGAACCCTCGACTTTTGCCTTATTAGTCACCTTTCTCTTGAGACGCCCTATGCATCTACGATATCATGAAATGAAAATTAAAATACATCGGAGATGATATATAACATCGAAATGAATATACTACGAATAATAGAATGTCAACCTTTCAAATGTATACATCCAACGAAATGAGACGGGACCACAAACTCGTGCTTCGTAAGCGATGTGGACAATTAGGTGTTCCATTGAGTCAAAGAAGCCCGGCGGAAATATTTTCTCCAACTTGCACATTGTGACAATAATATTCCTCTCAAGCTTCTCAATATGAACCGGGTCGAATTCCTTGGCACATAAATCTCTAAAAAAATTACTAACCTCTGTTAATGCCTCCCAAATTGGGTTAGGAAGGAAATCTTGAAATGCAACCGGTAACAACCTCTCCATAAAAATATGACAGTCATGACTTTTCATCCCACTGAGTGAAGCATCATCAACATCCACGATATTCGACAGATTAGAGGCATACCCATCAGGAAACTTCAAATTCTTCACCCATTCGCAAACTTCACGTCTCTGTTTTTTGTCCAAGCAGTATGTTGCGTGTGGCTTTACTATGTTGCCCTTATCGTTGGCCGTCAGCTCCAAGTGCGGACGATTACATAGCTGTGCCATATCGAGACGAGCATTTGCATTATCTTTTGTCTTTCCTTTAACATCGAGTAACATGAAGAATATATTTTTAAAGAAATTCATTTCTAGATGCATAACATCTATGTGGTGTCGTACCAGATGATCTTTCCAATATGGCAACTCCCAAAATATACTTCTCTTCTTCCAATTGTGCGTCTCACCAAAACTAGGAATGCTCTTCTTATTTTTGGTGCCAAATGTGACTTGCTCAAATAACATGACTCGATCAAGCAATTCTTGTCCACTCAAGCGTCGAGGAGGACCGTCAGTCTCGATTGTGTCCTTCTTAAATGCATCTCTTTCAAATCGAAATTCATGATAAGTTGGAAAGCCGTTGTGTATTCCATGCATACATGACAACCTAGCTTTCCCTTCGTCGACCATCCCGAGAGCATACTTAGGGCCGGATAATCACTAATAGTCCCCATTAGGGCAGCCTTCACGGTGAAATTTTGTTTCTTGAATTTATCGTAGGCTAGCAATCCATCATTCCACAATTTATTCAGCTCATCCACGAGAGGCTGCAAGTAGATCTCTATACTTCTAGTGGGACTATTGGGCCCTGGTATCAACAGGGACAGGAATATGTTGTTGTCGTGCATCACCAGAGCTGGAGGAAGGTTATAAACGACTAGAAATACCGGCCAATTGCTGTAAGACCGACCCCCTATATTGGAAGGAGAGAAACCATCTGAACAAAACCCAAGGTACACATTTCTAGGGTCTGCTGCAAAATCTGGGTGCAACCGATTAAATTCTTTCCAGGCTTCTCCATCAGCAGGATGAACCATGACCCCTTCCTTTTCCCGCTTTCTTTCTTTATGCCAATGCATTTGTTCAGCGGTCGTAGAAGTCAAAAAGAGCCTCTGCAATCTCAGACCGATTGGAAGATACCACACTTCTTTATACGGTAACCGTTTCGTGGTGTTTTTTTGGTTGCCTTGTTTGAAATGATTATGTCCACAGACATCACACTTCTCTTTGGAAATATTATCATCACCGTAGTATAACATGCAATCATTCGGACAAGCATGGATCTTCACGTGACTTAATCCCAACCCTTTCACCAATTTCTTGCATTGATATTGATTTGGAGGCAACCTGTTCTCTTTCGGAAGCCACTTCTTCACGGCTGATATGATGCGATTGAATCCCTCCTTGGTTATGCCGTAGTCGGCTTTAATGCTAAGGAGTTCGGTAACACATGCAAGGACAGTATGTTCCTTATCACAACCATCCCATAACGGCTCATCTGCCGCTTTCATCATGTTATAAAACTCTTGAGCTTGTTGATTCGGGGGTTCATCCGCAGTCCATTCAAAAGACGGACCTGCAGCATTAAGAAGCATGTCCACCATAGCATTTGGCGACTCCACCTCGGGTTGGCTCTGGTCGGGTTGGCTATATTCCTCACCATGCATGAACCACTTCTTGTAAAAAAGTCGAAACCCCGATTTCATCAGGTGTTTTCTGATAGTTTCCTTATCCAACCATCTGGTACACCCACACTTGGCACGTGGACACTTAATACGATCACCACTAATTATATTTTCTTGAATACTGAATGCATATTCAAAAAAACTCTCAACACCCTTAACAAATGTGGGATTCATTCGCTTGTTCACGTAACAAGGACCGTACATCCAACTACGATCACCCTCCATTTCTCCTAATCATGACATACACATTTATAATTAAGACATTGTATGAACATGACCTAAATGCAACAATTAATAGATGACATTCTTGATTACTTAGGTGACAGGACTCAAATCCTAACTACACCTTAGTACATTCAATTTAAAAGAACAACAAATTCTATTAATTTTGAATAAACAAACATAAAGTCCAGATCTATACTTTAGACCCTTCAGATATCATAAATTGATAACGGACCCTCTAAAGCAAGTCATGGAATAAATTCACAATTAATTGTTGCATCATCCATGCAACAGAACTTGTATACAGCCATACAAGCGGCATCTACACTACATAAACTATGAATTTAAACATACGTACCAGAGATGATGCTTCTCTTCCCTTACCTTGCCTTGCCTTGATTAGTTCTAAATAAAATCAAATGCACACGAGGTCAAAAATAAACTTAAAGTAATGTCTTGCTTACTATTTTGACACTTCAATGAAATAATGTCATTAAATATTCATAAGTCCAAACTCGTAACTCTTTTGGGGCTTACACAGGGCCGGTGTACAATCCTATCCCACTCTTTGAATGCTACGTCTCAGTAGTGAAGAAATGTATGTAGATCTAGTATTTAAGAAAAATTCGGCAGCATTTCCCCTTAGTTCCCCGGGTACGTGTTAGAAACACATCATGTTGGACATGTAATTCAATACGTACTCGTAGGAACAATAAGGGAAAATGATACCAAATTTTTCTTAAATACTAGACCCACATACATTTCTTTACATCCTAGATGAGACAAAGCATTCAAAGAGCAATTCCAAAACAGGGACTATTCAAAATTAATCTCTATTAGATTAATTTTGAACGGGTATAAACCTAAATGGCATACTAAATGTTCCGGTTTACTAATATAATTAACCAACATATAATTAATAACTAACAAACTGTAGTACATAATTAATAATATAATTAACCTTCATCGAATTAAGAAAGAGAGAAAACTTGCCTGATTACAAGCACTTACTCCCTTCAAGATCGTCCTTTCTCCTCTCCTTCTTTCCTCCCAAACTTAAACTATATTCTTCTACAACTCCTGAAACCAATTAGCCAATCAATTACTCAACCCAATTAGTCAACCCAATTAATCAATCAATCATACCTATTTTTATTCAATCTGCAAAAGCAATAGTAATCATATAAAAAAAAATGAGCAAGTGAGAGCAATTAATTGATATGTTCTCTAATCAGAGCAAGTACAATTTAGTTACAATAATCAGTCGTGATTTATGATAATGCAAACGTAATAGACAGAGAACAAGTGTTAAAAACACAGAACATCATGACATAACAAAAGATGCTTCAAGTTATAAGATATTCAACAAACGAGTAATTTTACATGAAGAAATTGGAATGAGTAAAAGCGACAATTTAACTAACGACCCCACTGTTTTTATTGGGTTATTGTGTGTTGAAGTCGCATTGCAAGCTGTCGAGCAATTTACTGGTTTTAATTTGATTTCTCAAAGTTTCTCAAAGTTTATACTTTAAGACATTGCAATAAAATATTACAGCTGTATCTAACATTTATCTAATCAACAACTTAATATATTGCAATTGGTAATTATAAAGGCTCTAAATTTTTAGTTTTGAAGTTACAGGGTTTCCATCAGTTAGCTTGCAATGGGAATAAACTAATTTGGTAAACACGTTCCAAGAGTTCTAGAAAACAGTACTAAATCTCTTATAATAATTGGTGAAAATTATTAATTCTCTACACCTGGTCAACGTAGTCCATTACAGGATTAATACCCACAGGACTTAATTTCATACTATCAATTATTGTGAAAAAATTATAGATGTATATCAACTAATTCATATATAGAAACACAACATGTACAGAAATGGTACCATTAAACAAGGAAATTGTTCTTTAATCAAACATATGCATTCAGAAATTGAATTTCGCTTGGTTAATAGAACAATGACCAACTCAGATTGTTTCGAATAGCAATTTGAACAAGATAATATGATACAATTTAAAAATAACACAAATCAACCAAATTAGGGGAAACAGGTTTCAGCCAAACAAGGAGAAGAGAATAAGATAGAAGGGAGACTACCTGGATACGAAAAGGAGGAGGCGAATCCTTCAGAGAGATGAGAGTGGAGGAAGGGTAGCACCTGATAACGCAAGAGGGTCAGAGAGAGAGGTCGGGGTCAGAGAGCGGATCGGGGTCGGAGACTTCCAGCTTCAAGCGGGGTATGCGAGATCAGAGAGCGGGTCGGGGTCGAGCGGCAGGGGTCAGAGAGCGGGTCGGGTCAGCTTCAGGCGGGGTCAGAGAGCGGGTCGGGGTCGGAGACAAGCGGCGGGGCTTCGATCGCTGCTTCGGGCGCCGCGAAAATTTTTGGTTTTATTTTTAGTAGCTAACCTAACCGCGGGAGACGAGACAGAGAGAAAAGGAATCGCGCGTTTTTTACAGAAAAGTTTCTGCGACCGGGCCAATTTGGTCGCTGAAAGGTATTTGTGCCGGCCGCAGAAAGTCTCGTCGCCAAAACTATTTTTTTTTAATTTTTTTTGGGAGAAAAATACTATCAGCGACCGGCGATTTCATTGGTCGCTACTGCCGGTCGCTGATAATATAGTTTGCTGTAGTGATCACAGCACGACACGACACGGCACGTTTTTTCCACTCTACAGAAAAATACCATAATACATAAAGGTGCAACCAAGTCTATAGGTTGAATTGTCGTGTAAATATATCATTAATTATTTTTATCTCATATTTATTTATCATGTCATCACATCTCGTTAATATATTCTAACAAAAATTTTAATAGTATTTCATTTGCACGACATGGTAATATATTGCATATGTTGAATGACATTTTTCCATTCGAATTACGGAAAAAGTTGAATAAACGAAAATATTGATAGTTCTTTAAAAAATGTAGGGATGTTTTGAATAAAGGAAGTTTGACATTTTTTAAAATGAAACTGTCCCAAAAATTCTCTAATATGTTTTGTTCAACGTCTCCTACACACAGAAGTGAAACTATAAATTCAGATTGAGGGAAGTTGAAACATAAAATTTAAAAATGTATATTGTGTGGCAGCTGGAATTTCAACCAGAGTCTCCATAATCACAATATGAAATTCTAATCACTAAACTACAAACACACACTTGATATTTTATAAGGAGAAGCTAAACTATATAAAAACTTTAAGAAAAAAATAAATTAATTAAATTTCAATATACATAATTAAAAAATGAGAAGGGATCCACTTACAATATTTGTAAGTTACAACATCTTACAACAATTCGATTTTGCAATTTTGAAAATCCAAACAGTCGATCCAAACCGTTCAACATGATATGTATATTAAAATATGCTTGGAGATCAAAATTTACATTTGTTTTGAAATATTTTTCTTAGTAAGTATTTTACAAAATTGTTGTTTTTCAGTGGTCCAGAATTGTCTAAAACCGGCAGTTTTGTAAAATACTTAATAAATAATAAAAAAATTCAAAAAAATGTAAAATTTGATCTCCAAGCACATTTTAATATAGAGATCATGTTGAATGATTTGAATTGACTGTTTGGACTTTAAAAATTACAAAACCGAATTGTTGTAAGATGTTGTTACTTAAAAAATTTGTAAGTAGATCCCTCATCTTAACAAAATTAACATCATAGAGTGGCTAAACACCTCTTAAATTGCATTAAAATCCGCACAAAATGCGAATTTGCATTGTACTATATAGAATAATAAATTTCCAATATGCCAATAATGGAAATTCAACAACTGGCAAGATGATAGTTTTTTTTTAAGAACAAGAAGAAGATCATTAAATTCGAGGCAGGATTGAACTGGAATCTCACCGCATGCATTAAAAAATTGTAGACTTGTCCTTTGATTTGTAATCTAGTTATGACACTTTTCATTTAATAATAATATAATATATATTCTAATTATTATTTTAATAGTATTTCATTTGCATGACATGGAAATATATTGCATATGGTGAATGACATTTTTTCCATTCAAATTACAGAAAAAAGTTGAATAAACGAAAATACTGATAGTTCATTAGTTCTTTATAAAACGTAGGGATATTTTGAATAAAAGGAAGTTTGCAATTTATTTAAAATTAAAGTGTCCAAAAATTTCTCTAAAAATATAAAACGTAAAATTTATATTTTCCGCATAAAAACATAAAACGTAAAATTTAGATTGGAGAAGGAAAAGGTAAAAATGTAGATTGTGTAGTAGCTGGAATTTGAACCTGAGTCTCTACAAAGATTTTAACTATCAGACTATAAGCACACACTTGATATTCATAAGGAGAGATTAAACTATATAAATACTTTAAGAAAAAAATTCAATTAAATTTCAATATACATAATTACAAAAATTTAAATTATAGGGTGGCTAAACACCCTTGTCTTCCATTAAGATCTGCACAAAATATGAATTTGCATTGCAGCATTGTACTAACAGAGAATAATAATTTTCCAATATGTCAATAATGGAAATTCAACAACTTTTTTTTTTTTTTGAGGAAATTCAACAACTGGTAAGTTTCTGATGAACAAGATGGTAGGGTTTTTTTTTTTTTTTAAAAAAAAATCATTAAATTCGAGGCATGATTGAATTGGAATCTCACCTCATGCATTAAAAAATTGTAGAATTGTCCTTTGATTTGTAATCTAGTTATGATACTTTTCATGGTTTGTAATCTAGTTATGATACTAGTTATGATACTTTTCATGGCAGCCAACAAATAGTGGGTTGTCAGCAATTTGTACAGCAAGCAGGTCTTGAGCCTCTTTCCTTAAAACGGAACTAAAAGATATATTACAAAAAAGTTGGAGGGGCCACATGTCAAAAAGAACTTTTCTTTCGTAGACCTCTCCTCAGGTGTTCAATAGTAGCTGTGTGATCTAATTAGAGTTATCTTAATTCTTAGGTTGGTGGTTAGCACAATCAACACCTAATTTTCTTCATTTCATATTATATGTCATATATGAGGAGGGCTAAATGCCCCCACTGCTTCATATCTCAATTGTATCCCAACATCGTTATCTTCAATTTCAAAGTTCAAACAAACAATCCGAACCGCTTAATATGATATTCACGTTAAAATATTATTGGAGACCAAATTATATATTTTTTGAAATTTTTTTTACTATTTTTAAGATAGGTACAGAATCATTGTTTTTAGATGGTCCACAATTTCGTGAAAAACAGTTATTTTGTACCTATCTTAAAAAATAGTAAAAAAGTTTCAAAAAATATAAAATTTGATCTCTAAGTATATTTTAACATGGATATCACGTTGAACGGTTCAGATCCTTTTATTTGAACTTTAAAATTGAAAACAAAGATATTGAAGTACGATTAGAGCAGCAATGAGGCATTTGAGCCCTCCTCGTCATATATTATTAGCTAGACTACTCTTATTCTTCTAAGTCAACATGATAGAATTTATTAAGAGAATAGTATTTGTTTTTGTTTTTTTTCGCTCTTTCCACGAAGCCTCCAAAATGAATTTTATGTAATAAAATAATAAATCTGTATGAGGAATATAAATTAGGGAAATCGTTCAGTACTTCGTAAATTTACCGAGTATTAAATTACGAATGTGGCTGTTTGATTTTTTTTTCCCAATAAAATAAATGTATTAATAGCATTAAAAAGCTATAGTCTCATTTTTTGTTCTTTAAAGTTCAATATATATCATTTTACTTAATTAAACCCCAGATTTTTGTTTATCTTACAAGTTGCAGTAATTAATTAATATCTATACTAATGAAGAATGGCCTCACAAGAATTTACTTGTATAAAATATTAAAATGTATTATTTAGAGGCTAGAGCACACTTCTCATATATTTGCTGATTTAGTTTAATAAAATAGAGGAAACAAAACACAGTTGAATGTGAAAGTGACTTTATTCAATAACTGACAGAAGAGCGAAAAGCGCACCGCCAAATTAAGCAATTTACTCTATACATCTTAGTATCTTACACAATCATACAACTATTTTTCGAATATACCCTCGAACTTTATTTTATTTTATTTTAAACCGCGTTAGTTATGGTTTGTTTACGAGTAAAGCCCAACTATTTAATTCAATTGTTTTGCTTTTGGGTATTTTTTGATATGACAAAAGGATTCATGGGTCTGCTGGACGGATTGAGCCGAATTTAAAACTTTCTACATGCATATATTACACACACACACACACCGAGGACGCTAATCATTCCATGCTATGCACCTTTTTACCATCAGATACGCTTTAAGATCCGTGTAAAATAAATTTGCTTAATGAAAAAAATAGAGGGATCTTCACTTTTTAATTTGTCATCACTATTTTTCATCAAGTGAATTTACTTTACACGATTCTTAAAGCGCATATGACAGTCAGAAAATGCAGAGCACCGTACCTCAACTCTTTATATTTGTATACAAGTAGGACATGTATGTATAATAAACCAACTCGGGTTTTAGTTTTCAACAGATCCGACCCGATAAGGCGTAACAGAAAGACTAGTCAACTCAAAAGGTCAAAAGGAAGGATGTAGCAGTAACAGTACTGGTACCGGGGTACTAGCTTCATACCATAAAATCACATGCACCCAGAAAAAAAACACATGGGTAGAAATGACTTTTAAATTTGGCAGCAGAGGTGCACTCCTGTGCCTCTTTCTGGCATCTTTCCTTGCACATGGCATGAACACCAACACCAACAGAGAATGAGAGATGAGAGATGAGAGGAGGCAGCTTTTGAATTTCAATGGATCTTCTCTACACAGATTATTAATTGCCTCACTGTTGCCACTTAATTGCCATATATAGCCTAACATCTCTCATCTACCATTTATTTTATTTCCTCCATGTAACATTTCTTCTTAATTTAATGACCAAAATTTACCATGACACGGTTTTCAAACAATAATTGCAAAATTGAAAAAAAAAAAAAATTTAGAGCGGTTTGTCGTCAAAGTCTGGCCATTGTATTTTTCAAACTGGTCTGAAATATAAAACATGTACAAACTTTCATACATAATTGTTATTTGACTGAAAAACTTGTATATATATGAGGTTTTTTAAGCATTAATCTTGCATTTTTTGTTGTATTAATTGTTAACTCTGGATATTTAAATGATATTTCCTCACCTCCATTTTTACATGATTCATGCTTTATATAGATAGGGGTGCAAACGGATCGGATAATATCCGGATCTGTATCCGAAAATTAAATTTGAATATCCGATATTCGAATATCCATACGGATACGGATATGATTTTGAATTTTAATTATCCGTATCCGAATAGTAGATATATTCCATATATTTTAATATATATTATAAAACTATTTATGTATATATCTACGGATATCCAATATCCGATTCGTATCTGTACGTATCCATCTAATATCTGATCCGTATCCGTAACTGAAAAATAAAAGCGGATACAAATATGATTTTACTACTATCCGATCCGTATCCGATCCGTTTGCACCTCTATTTATAGAGCATATTTGTACGTTCTAAGCGTGATTTGTGTGTAATTGTTAAGTGCAAATTGCAATTATAAATGCTTTTAGATAGTGAACTACGTAGAATACAATTAGTTAAGACATTGTTCTATTCTATGTGAGGGAGACAGGTTTAAAATCGAACTTTTGCCACAGAGTTCACAGAAAACATATAGGATTTCAATTTTGATAATAGAAATTCGATTGCAACCAATGTATGCTATTTTAGGTGATCATTGTGGTCGCCATAAATCTCAGTCTAATTAAAAATCAGATAACATATGGAATTCAAATTACACTATAAAAAAATATATAAGATAAAAAAGTAAATAATAAATCAATCATATTAATAACTTAGGTCTGTTCGGCAGCTTCGATTCTCATAGGAATTTTTGGGAAAAATAAGTTTATGGGTATTTTTTTTAAGTAAAAGTTGGAGATCAAGCTATCTAACTATTTAATATAATTTCTCATTCGGATTTCGAACCTGCAACTTCTCATACGGTGAGCATATTTTTTGACACTAGATCAAAAGCTGGTTCTCAGTTGATGCCTTTATAGACATTCTTTCTCATTAATTGTGTGGCAGTCGAAATTTAATTATAATGATAATTTTTTGGGAAAAGTTTATGGGTATTTTTTCCCATTTTCGATGGAGAAAAATTAAATTCTCATCATGGGAAAAATAAAATTCACTCAAACCTCCGTTTGTTTTTCAATCGCTAGAGCACACTTTCTCACATTTCTTTGTCAGGAATAATTGAGTTTTAGCTAGACTTTTTTCCTGCTTAAAAGTATATGTTGCAACTTGCGCTCTCCATTTTTCTAATTGTACCCTTGTCTTCCCATAAAATTCAAGCAGTGCTTTCTATATATATATATATACTGCATTAATATTGATTTGACTCATTGTATACCCAATCAGAATTAGATAATACAAAAAATTGATTAAACACAAGGTTAATATAATAAAAGATATAATTGAAACCGTACGAGCTAGAAGTAGCGTAGACGCAATCCAAATGTGTCAATTCACATTAATTATTTTGAAAATTGATATATGCAATTATGTTAATTTAAATCAGTGTTTTGCATCAATTAACTTAACAGAGCTTGATATTAGTGTCATGTTCAAAGAAAACGATCAACTTTCTAAAACATTTTCCATGTATTAACAAATGCCTACGTTTTAAATTTTTCCATGGTTCTTTTTTACTTTAAAAATTATCAAATTACAATAAGAAAACTCATATCAAATTAAATTCGCGTAAAATTTCTCATTGTAGAATTAACATACCTAAAGGTTTGGATATGTCTTATGTTTGCGTCCGGAAGCATTTTCAATCAGGAGTTCGGTATATATATATATATATATATGCCTCAATCATTATTATTGAGGTCAGAATGTGATAGTGTGAAGGTAGCGTCGTTGTCTTTATTCATAGAACAGCTTGGGTCCGATGGGTTTCGAGACCATCCGATTCATTTTAAGATTCGTGCACACAAATTTTAAAACAGATGCGAAAGTTATGAACACAAATCTTAAAGCAGATTGGACGGTCATCGAATCCATCGAATTCACTTTGAGTCCAATGGACATCGGACCAAAATTAGTTCCCTTTCTTCTTCATGCACAAAAAGTCAAAAAATGTTATTTCACCCAATTGTCAGGCAATAATCATTCCTGTTGTTAATTATATATGCTTTGTTTTAATGTTTTATTAAAATATACTTGTTTGTTTCCTTTCGAGTTTGTGGAATGACATAATTCATAAATTATATTCATTCTCTTAAATTAAGCACTAAGATGTACTGATCCGTCAACAACTGTGATTAAAAGATGAAATTTTAGATTAACTATCAGTCCCACGATCAAGTAGTCTATCTTTTTATTTTATGCATCTTTTTCATATTTTTTACGTGTAGAAGTCAAAATTTATTTAGACACATACTCATCATATGCAAATTGTATAATCGATCTTTTTTAATAATTGATTGGTCATTTAAGGAAGTTTAAATTGATTGATAATTGATTGGTCATGTCTTAATTTCTTTAATTTTTTATATCATTTAAGGAATGTTATTTATAAATAATATGAGATTTTATGAAATATTAAAAAGATAAAAAAAACATATATGTCATCTAAGAAATGTTATTTGTCATTAGTTTAAATTATTTTATAAAATATGTTATGTTTTATGAGATTTTTTTTTCTCTTATAATATTTTTTCGTTGTATCGTATGCACGCGTACGATACTAGTATAAGCAATATTGAGTTTGGGTTCATTCTGGCGGATACAGATGCAAGAAACCGGGTAACAAGTCTGTTTAATCTGAGTTTCAGAGTTTGGCATATATAGAGTATTTGTTGCCATAAGTCATCTAGTCCTAATTAATTTAATTTCTACAATACTTGACTCTATTATATTGTGGGACTGTAAAGAGATATTCATAATTTGATAGATCCGATTCGAATATGTATGAACAAATCCAGACTCCGGAGAGTAGAGACTAAATATATCACTTATTAACATGCCTAGCTAGGACTTGATTCTTGGTAAGATACATCAAATAACTTTTCATTTTATTTGATAACATATTGCAGATAATTATACCAAGTCTTTTGAATATTATAAAAATCTAACAAGCATACATTGACATAAGCATTGTATATATCAAAACAAATATCACGCTAGAGAATGCAGCCATATATGCATATCATTTAGGCATTTAAAAATAATAATAAAAATAATAATAATAATAATAATAATAATAATAATTTCATTTTATTTAATGAAAATTTGCACCGAACTCCTTAAGTTATTCAGCAAAAATAATTATAAAATATGTTACACTTTTCCCTCCATCGTACATGTTGCTTAATTTCGAGTATAACAAAAACATTATCGTATTTTCACCGACCGTTAGCAGTCCCAAATCAATCTGCTTTTGAAGACTTCTATAGAAGTCACACGAAACATGCATTTTATAAATGCCAATGTGATGATCAAATGACAATTGTGTGATTTTTGACTTGATATATCACAACACAAAATTCTCCACCTCCAAGCTTCTAAAACAAAAAAATTGTAAGTTATTTTATAATCTTCACAGTAATTATATTTTATAAGATAATGGAGTAAACTTAAACCTATAGTTCTAAATTTCAATTCTTAGCATTTTGTCTTTTTTCATACGCTAACGGTTAGTTAAGAAAAGGAATGACAAATCAGGCGAGGGATGATGTTTGCGATGCTGTCACCGCAATTTTGCAACACTGTCTCTGTAAATTGTAATGCAGGAGGAGGTGGAGGCGGTGGCTAGAGGAAAGGCGGGCAAGGGTTGTTGATGTTGACTGCGACGGGTTGGGATATCCTTTGCGAATTCTGTCAACGGTTGCCTTCGAAAATCTCAAAATTGAGAGGAAGAGCGAGTTTGTAAGATCGCCTTCAGAACTATCAACCTCATGTGCCGCAGACAAGAAGGAGATTTTCCATAGCAAAACTATAGAGTACTAATTAATCTTCGTTAATATATGTTAATTTGTAAAACTATCAAAATTTCTTAATTATAGGGGCGTTTCATACTTACCCTTCCTAATTTTCTTCAAATAGCAACATCAGAGATGGTAACATTGATTTAATTTCTCTTCAAGGTAATTAATTTACTGTAATATGAATGTTAAAATTTATTATGTCCATACTATTTAAATCTATGTAAAATTATGTATATATAGAAACAGGTCTACATCAGATGCTAAACTGAGGAGAGAATTTAGTGCAATATTATTTCTAAGGTTAATATGTTTGCAATTTATTTTATTGGGAGTGTTTATAATGTAAATACTATGGTGAGATGCAAATATATATATATACATATATATGACTCCTTTTGCAATTCATTTTATTTCAAACAACACAATTTTGACGGATATGAATAACATAATAAGACACTGCTAGTTCTTACTTATTTTATAAAATATTATATGTACAGGATCCACATTATCTATTAAATTCTTAATTTAGATCAAGCAGAATTCTAATATGAACTACAATAAAAAAATGATAAATATTATTACCTTTATATACGAAATATGTTTTGAACTCTTTTCTATAATAAAAATATATGCTAACAATCGTCCGGATTTATTTTATCTGAACCCATTAAAAAAAAATTGAACAAAATTTGCAGTCTTTCTAAATAATTTATAGAGAGTTTCGCATATGTGGCAACGCCGCATTGGTGGACGAGCTCTGGATGAAATGGCTCCAGGACTAAGGAAAAAAATATATCCTTTTTTTAGTATATACATGTAAATTCGAAGAAATTTAATAATATGTTTCTTAAAATGTTATAATTTATACTGAGTAGAACTAGGATGTTCTTAAGTTATTAAGTCTCTTTGTGAACTCAACTCTAAAATCTATTAAATTAGTTTTTAAATGACAAAATTCAAAACTGTTGAAATTCATCTACCTTATAATTAATGCGTCTACATGCAAAAAATTTAAGCTGGTGAATTAATTTAGTATAAAGTCAACTGGTCAAAATTAGAAGATTTATAAATTGATGTTAATGCTTTTTATATTTTTTTACCACTTGATATTATGCAAAATTAGTTCGAAATTCAAAATTTTCACATGTAGAAGCATCACTCATCGTTTTAAAACCAATTCAATAAATTTAGAGTTGAGTTCACACATAAACTTAATGAACTTAAGAATTAACAATCCTAGTTTCTACTCAATTTATAGTTTTATACTATATAATATAAAATGATTTCTTTTTTGTGGGACATGAACTGTTAAAATAATAGATAAATTCACATTTAAATAGGTAAATTTATAACGATAAATAATCTGCATGTGATACTGCAATTAGTTTAACAAATTTGATTAGATAATGCTAGAAGCCGGTTAAGAAATCAGATTTCATTACAACGTAGTAGGTCTGATGAGCATCAGATCTACTTTTGGATTCAATAAGCTCTAAAACTGTCTGAGTCACTTTAACATTCATGTGCACGAAAATTAAAGTGGATGTGCACAATTAAAGCAGTGCACACGGATAGATCAAACAGTCATGAAATTCATTGAACCTAAAGTAGATCCGATGCCCATCAGTCACTTCCACTCTACGCTTTATTATGTAATCATCTTTTTTTATTAATCTGTTAAGATGCTGTTGCCTAAAAAAGCATATTAAACAGAACGGTTTCAAGGTTATTGTCGTTCAGTGATTCACTGAGGAACCAATGACTATATTAATTAATTTTGATTGGATTTGGACAATCTGAAACTGACTAACCAGACCTCTTTATTTCCTTCATTAGTTCTACCAATAATTCTGGAGCTTAACACTGTGACAATAAAAAACAAGGAGAGTAATTAATTTAAAAGACAAAAGAGAGTGGAGAGAGAAATGATAATTGATATGTAAGAAAAAGAAAAGTGAATACAAAAAAAAGTGAAATTTTTTGATCAATGTTTTTTTTTTTCCGGACAAAATTTAGAGAAAATAATGAAAAAGTGGGCTATTTCTCTGTTTTCTTTTATTTTCCGAAAATCAAACAATATTAATCCGATAAAATTTGATACTTTTTTCAATTTTTTTAAATTACTAACATATTCAGAGACCAGAAAGCATAGAAAATCCCAAGTACAAAAGTAAGTCTAAAATTAAATAAGCTTGATAGCTATCCATCTCAAAACAAGTAAATAGTAAAATATGGGGTTATATCAATCTTTCCAAATTTCCAAATTTGCAATTTGAGTTAAACCAGCCAATTGCCATTGAATAGACATTTTTGTGGCGAATGTGCAGGTATTTCTATTATGATATGTGGTTATCCGAATGAAAAATAGATAATAAAGAAGTTTTTTTGTTGTTAAGAAACATATATTGATTTTTTATTTTTGAATTAAATATTTATATTATTAAAGCAATATTGTATT
>JAJGRW010000648.1:0-40577 GCA_025461045.1 Carex parvula | reverse complement strand
GGTAGAAAAAGAAAAGAAAAGAAAGCAAGGTTAGAATAGAAGATGATAAAAGTTAGAAAAAAAAGGAGGGAGAAAAACAACAAACTCCAGTCCACGTCCTTCACAGAACACAATTACACAAAACTACACAAAGAACAGAAGACCTTCAGTTCAGTTGTAGTCTTCTTTTACACCGTCTCTGCTCTGCTCTGAGCTGCCTTTCGTGTGTCCATATGTTTTATTTTAAAATATGCATGCAATATTTTTTGTGTTAGAGAATCTGAAGACTTAAAACAGCTGACTTTATAAAATCAGGAAATAGTCACCGGTGGCTTAAAAGTAATAAACCTAAACATATAAAAATTTTATTGATACATCAATAGAAAGTTACTAATCTGATATAATCGATCCAAAGACGAGATGAGCATTTTAAGGCAAATTCAACTCAATTTGAAATATACACCGAAAAATTGCATAAGAATTAATCTTATCCTGTTGACATTTACGAAATAATAACAGTTTAAGAGGGCTGCATACAAAAACACAAAAAATATTATCTTATAGTATTTCCACTTGTTCAGCAATCAATATAGATTGATAGATGCATGTAAAAAAGTCATGTCGCGATAAGAGACGTCGTGTCATGATTCAGTGTTTATATTGTATCATCTTCGAAAAATTAGCACAATATGGTTACACGGCACGGTATGTAGCTAGTCTAGTCATGACACGACAAACATGTGATCAAGCGAGTCAGGACTATTAGATCTTTGATCGAATGGTAAATTTCATAACTAATATTAATTACAAAAAAAAAAACCAGCATGACCAAATGTTACGTTTGAACAACGTATAATTACCGCGTAATATATGTGTCATAACAATCTCTTTAAAGTTATTTACAATATTGCATAACACATAAAAATTAACTTAATCATGATACAACATAACACGTGACGCACATCATAATGTAACTAATTATGATATTGTACATACATGTCACGAATTTACATCTCAATATACATGATGAAACAAACGGACTCCATTGACTAACTTAATTTTAGCGCCGCTGAAACCATTTCAATCCGAGGATCCTTCTTAACAGGAAATAATCTTGTTCCCCACAAAAGCTCAAAATTCTTTTAGTTTAGTATCTAAAGAAAAATAAAAATTCAAAATTAACACGACGTTAGAAAAATTTCAGAACTTAACTGAAACACAGACTTGTCATCAAGTCTGAGCACAAAATTCTTCTTTTTTTTTCTTTAAAAGCTAACAAAAAAAAATTTCGGTACAAAAGCTAGTGGGGGCCCAATGGCAGTGTGTGTAACCGCGTATCAGTTAGCTGTTACATCGATCCTCGATGGGAAAAGCGCACCGCGGTTTCCTGCGGATGTTGTTTTATTATTGTCTAAGACACATGCTGCACAGGCCGATATTTTTATCAGTGTTGTAAAAACGGTAAACGGCCGATTAATCGGAAACGGCGGTTCTAACCGTCACGAACACTCTTAACGGAGGCATGTTAGCGGATGAAAATGATTAATCGGCTGTTTTTCCGATTAATCGGCTGTTTTTTCCGATTAATCGGCCGTTTATTCCGGTTATTCCCGGTTATTCCTGTTTATTCCCGTTTTATTCCCGTTTATTCCCGTTTATTCCAGTGTATATTTATTTTCACATTTTTTTTTTCTGTGATAGTGTGTATAATAAGATTTATAAATCTTATATTGTAGTGTTTATTATACTTGGATATACATTCAATATTTTTTATATATATTTTTTTCTTCTTACTTACTTTGAAATTGATTAATTATTCTATTATTTATATACCATATATTTTTCTTACTTACTGATGTAATTTTTTCGATTAGTACGACGTGTTCATTTATGTTAATTAAGTTGTTATCATAAACTAATTTTAATGATTTTATGTTGGAATGTTTAATTTCTTTCAAATAATATGTTATTAGTATTTGAAAATGCTTAATTCTCAATTTTATTTTTTCATTAAATAAATGTGTTACTTAACATGTAAAATGCTTATGTGTTAAGAATAAACAAGCGTAGTGTCATGTTATAATAATAAAACTAAGTTAAATTAAGTTTATTTGATAAGTTTAATGAGTTAAATAAATTATTTTTAATAAATTATGATATATATACATAAATTTAATAAAAACGTTAAATTGTCCGCATAATTCCGATTAGTCGGCCGCATACCGATTAATCACTTATCGGTACCCTATCCGTCCGACGACCGAATACCGTTATTTACAACACTGATTTTTATTAATATCCAAAGTTAATTAGAAATTAATTATTATACTCACGATTTTCGATTTTCATCAGAAATGTCCAAACCGGCCATTTTATGACCGGTTTTCTTCTTTTTTTTTTTAGAGATACTATGAAGAGCAAAATAATAAAATCTAATACTGAAAATTTAAATTTTTTGTTTAAATTTTTTGTTAGATTACTTCTTTTTATTTATAATTAGCATATTTATACTAAAATACACTAGATTACTTGAAATTATGTTGAATTACACTATATTACAATAAATTATGTTGAATTACACTAAATTACGTTAAATTACGCTAAATTACAATAACTTCGCTAATTATGCTGAAATACGGTAAATTACGCTAAACTACGCAAAATGACGCTAAAGTAGACCGATTTTGTATCATCTTTCATGAATCATAAAAAATAGTAAAAAAATTCAAAAAATAGTAAAAATTGGTATTCTACAAGTTCATTATGTAACTAATTTACTGAGCTACTTAGATTGAATAATAGAAATAAAAATCTTAATCGGAAACTTCAACTCAAGTTTTGAGGCTCTTCCCTTAGTTTTTTGGTAATTCTGAATTTTGAAATCTGGCATAGCCGGCACGAATGCATGCGTCTTTTCGCAAGCTTTCCAAAAAGTGGTCATTTGCTGAAATCGGAAATTCGAGCGCCGTTTTATGACCATTTGAAGTTTCGTCGTTGTTTTTCGCCTTTTCAGTAAAGATATCGTCCATATTCATATATAATTTAGCTTAATTTATCGTATTTTAGCGTAATATAATGTAATTTAGTGTAATTTAACTTAATATATTGTAATTTAACATAATTTCAAGTAATTTAGTATATTTTAGTATAAATATGCTAATTATATATCAAAAGAAGTAATCTAACAAATAATTTAAACAAAAAATTCAAATTTTCAGGGTTAGATTTCATGCTCTTCATAGTGTCTCTAAAAAAAAAAAAAAAACCGGTCATTTTATGGCCGGTTTGGACATTTTTGGCAAAAGTCGTGAATCGTGGGTATAATAATTAATTTCTAATTAACTTTGGATATTAATAAAAAAATGTCGGCTGCACAGGAGACCACAAAAGAAACACAATAGAGATTTAGGTTTTCAAACAGAAAATTCTTTGATAGCTACCTATATTCATTTATGCTGGGTCATTCCACACTCCACAGTCAATTTCATAGTACATCACAAATTTTGCATAAGTATCTGCAATGAATTATGAATTGTTACCGTTGCATAATTGCATTGAAATTTATGCGGCAAAAGCTTTTTTTTATTACGTCTAACTCCTCAAAAAGAAGTTTTGTGAATGATTTAGTCCAATAAATAAGAAAATATATTTTAAAATTATTCAGACGGACGTTTCTGTTAAGTGTGAGTCACGAGCAAAATTTAAATTCAAAATTTATGAAATTACGCATAAATAAATAAATAATTTAACACAGTAATTAAAATTATGACAAAAAATGTCACAACCTGTATGAGGATATGTTCACTGCAATTTTTAAAACTGAAATGTATATACCCAATATTTTCGTTAATTTACAATAACAGTCCAGTTTATGTAGTTTTTAAGGTTAGTTGTTGATATAGATAGCAAAATTGTTACACATTTTAAAGGTTAATTCGCGGACTTTTACCTTATAATTCTCCAATACAATATAGCCATAGATATAATTATATGATACACCTCAAGGACTTAATTCTCATTATTTTTAAACAATTAATTTAACTTGTAGGTATTTTCAATAAACAAATATCCAGACATATTAATTTACAAACGACATCAAAACATTTGTTAGCTCAAAAGAAAATTTCGCTAAATTCTTAAACTTTTTAAAATCTTATATATTTGTTCTTGAAAAAAATTAAAGTTACATACTCAAACATCATGTTTGTTTAAATTTTTTTATTAAGTTTTAAGAAAAATAATATTTTACTTTCCAAAATAAAATATAGTACGTTTTAATTATCATAAGAATAATAAAATAAACATATATAATAGTCGTATTGCAGCGATAATCGTATATATATCCACGTAGTGGTAACAGTCTATACATATCGCACAAATATTTACAATTCAGTTTAAATGGTAAAGTATCTTAAATTTAACCGCCCAAAATAATGTTTTGTTAATACTGAACTTGTTATAAGAACTAGCATTTGGTCTAGTGGCAAAGACACAAAATTTTCATGTGGAAAGTTATAAATTTGAATTCCGAATAGAAAAAAATCTTTTATTGTAATAACAAGAATACATAATTTAGAGGCTTGACATCTATCTTCCTTTCAAAAAAATATTGAACTTGTTATATGAGTACACTTTTTTTTTTTTAATGCTTAGAATATGGACTTCCACACAAAAGCATGTACGAGTTTGACCTCTCGGAATCTGCTTATCTGCATGCTGTTCTTGTAATTTATAATTTTTCTGGACTTTATAGATTTTCATCCTTTTTAGTAAATATTCTTCTTCCCCATCTTACATTCCTTGCCGACATTTTTATTAATATCCAAAGTTTAATACGAATTAATAAATATACCCGGACTCTGACTGATTCGCGAAAACTACCCAAACCGGCCATTTTCTGGTCCGGCCATGTACCTTCCCTCAGCCGGCCAGAAAATGGCCGGCCATGTACCTATTTTTTTTTTTTTTTTTTTTTTTTTTTTTTTTTTTTTTTTTTTTTTTTTTTTTTTAGAGAGAGACACTATGATGATCAAAATATTGAAATCTAACTCTGAAAATTTGAATTTTTGTTTAAATTATTTGTTATATTACTTCTTTGAGGAGGGATCAAAGTTACAACAACCATTTTTTTCATTTTCAAAGTCCAAATCGTCGATCCAAACCGTTCAACATGATTATCTAAATAAATGTGCTTGCAGATCCAATTTTACATTTTTTTGAATTTTTTTACTATTTATTAAGATGGGTACAAAAAATTGATCAAAATATAACACTATGATAATCAAAATATAACACTATGATGATCAAAATAACACTATGATGATCAAAATAACACTATGAAGATCAAAATATTGAAATCTAACTCTGAAATACGTTAAATTTTTGTTTAAATTATTTGTTATATTACTTCTTTGATGTATAATTAGCATATTTATACTAAAATACGATAGATTAATTGAAATTATGTTGAATTACACTATATTACAATAAATTATGTTCAATTATACTAAATTACGCTAAATTACAATAACTTCGCTAATTATGCTGAAATACAGTAAAAAAAACACTAAACTACACAAAATTACGCTATAGTAGACTGATTTTGCTCATCTTTCATGAATCATAAAAAATAGTAAAAAAATTCCAAAAATAGTAAAAATTAGTAATCTGCAAGTTCATTATGTAACTAATTTACTGAGCTACTCGGATTGAATGATAGAAATGAAAATCTTAATCGGAAACTTCAACTCAAGTTTTGAGGGTCTTCCCTTCGTTTTTTGGCGATTCTGAATTTCGCCATCCGGCATCGCGGGCACTGACGCATGCGCATTTTCACAAGCTTTCCGAAAAGTGCTCATTTGCTGAAATCGGACACTCGAGCGCCGTTTTATGACCGTTTGAAGTTTCATCGTCGTTTTTCTCCTTTTCAGTGAAGATATCGTCCCTATTCATATCGTATTTTAGCGTAATTTACCGTATTTTAACGTAATTTAATGCAATTTAACGTAATTTAACATAATTTAGTGTAATTCAACATAATTTCAATTAATCTATCGTATTTTAGTATAAATATGCTAATTATACATCAAAGAAGTAATATAACAAATAATTTAAACAAAAATTTAACGTATTTCAGAGTTAGATTTCAATATTTTGATCTTCATAGTGTTATTTTGATCATCATAGTGTTATTTTGATCATCATAGTGTTATATTTTGATTATCATAGTGTTATATTTAGATTAATTTTTTGTACCCATCTTAATAAATAGTAAAAAAATTCAAAAAAATGTAAAATTGGATCTGCAAGCACATTTTATTTAGATAATCATGTTGAACGGTTTGGATCGACGATTTGGACTTTGAAAATGAAAAAAATGGTTGTTGTAACTTTGATCCCTCCTCAAAGAAGTAATATAACAAATAATTTAAACAAAAATTTCAAATTTTCAGAGTTAGATTTCAATATTTTGATCATCTAGTGTCTCTCTCTTAAAAAAAAAAAAAAAAAAAAAAAAAAAAAAAAAAAAAAAATAGGTACATGGCCGGCCATTTTCTGGCCGGCTGAGGGAAGGTACATGGCCGGCCAGAAAATGGCCGGTTTGGGTAGTTTTCGCGAATCAGTCAGAGTCCGGATATATTTATTAATTCGTATTAAACTTTGGATATTAATAAAAATGTCGGCATTCCTTGTGTATTTGTGGGCCGATGCTTTTTTTTTTTTTTAACATCCCTTCACTCCGGCATCTTTTTTATTTTAAGTCTACTTTTTTTTTTTCCTCCTCATCTCTTTTTATTTTGTCGATTTTTTTTTTTTTACTTTTCTTCACATTTTTCAACGTTCTATGTACTTTCTATGTTCGTTTCTTCATTTGTGCCGTGTATCTATTTAATTACTCATTGTTTCCTTTGTTTGTTCTCATGGACGGATCTACACTTTGTTCAGGAATGACTAAGTCACCTCTATAATTTAAATTTTTTAACAATATATATTAAAATTTAATTGCATTTTTTGTTTTAAAAGTTTTTATACAATTTAACCACCTCAGAAAATATTAAACGTGTTTGTAGTCTAGTGGTTAGAACTCTATTTTGTGATTGTGACATCTTGAGTTCAAATTTCACTAATCACAAATAGCTCCCTCCCTCCAATCTAAAGTTTCTAGTTCCACTCTTGCTTGTTTTACGCTCCCGTTTTTGCATTTCTCGTCTCTAGATCACTCTCTTTTACTTCCTTCAACATTTTATTCATTTTCTCCGACAATCAATCATCTTTTTCTCTTGCTCTTGATCTTGTTCTCGTCTAAACTTCTTTTCTGTAGTAATAGTATAAACACAAGTCATAATATATTAAATATATTAATATAAATATTTGATTCAAAAATATAAAAATCAATATATGTTTCTTAACAACAAAAAAAACTTCTTTATTATCTATTTTTCATTCGGATAACCACATATCATAATAGAAATACCTGCACATTCGCCACAAAAATGTCTATTCAATGGCAATTGGCAGGTTTAACTCATATTGCAAATTTGGAAATTTGGAAAGATAATTGATACAACCCCAAATATTTTACTATTTTACTTGTTTTGATATGGATAGCTATTAAGCTTATTTAATTATTAGAGTTACTTTTCTACTTTGGAATTTTTATGCTCACTGGTCTCTGAATATGTTAGTAATTTAAAAAAAATTGAAAAATGTATCAAATTTTATCGGATTAATATTGTTTGATTTTTCAGAAAATAAAAGAAAACAGAGAAAAATAGCCCACTTTTTCTCATTATTTTCTCTAAATTTTGTCCGGAAAATACAAAAAAAAAAAAAAAAAAAACATTGATCTAACAAAATATTTCACTTTTTTTTGTATTCACTTTTCTTTTTCTTACATATCAAATTATCATTTCTCTCTCCGCTCTCTTTTGTCTTTTAAATTAATTACTCTCCTTGTTTAATTTATTGTCACAGTGTTAAGCTCCAGAATTGTTGGTAGAACTAATGAAGGAATAAAGAGGTCTGGTTAGTCAGTTTCAGATTGTCTAAATCCAATCAAAATTAATTAATATAGTCATTGGTTCCTCAGTGAATCACTGAACAACAATAAATTTGAAACCGTCTGTTTCATATGCTTTTTTAGGCAACAGATCTTAACAGACTAATAAAAAAAAGATGATTACATAATAAAGGCTAGAGTGGAGTAGATTGATGGGCATCGGATCTACTTTAGGTTCAATGAATTTCAGGACTGTTTGATCTATCCGTGTGCACTGCTTTAATATTTGTGCACATCCACTTTAATTTTCGTGTACATGAATGTTAAAGTGAATCAGACAGTTTTAGGGCTTATTGAATCCAAAAGTAGATCTGATGCTCATCAGACCTACTACGTTGTAATGAAATCGATTTCTTAACCGGCTTCTAGCATTATCTAATCAAATTTGTTAAACTATTGCAGTATCACATGCAGATTATTTATCGTTATAAAATTTAACTATTTAAATGTGAATTCATCTATTATTTTAACAATTTCATGTCCCACAAAAAAGAACATTTTATATTATATAGTATAAAACTATAAATTGAGTAGAACTAGGATTGTTCTTAAGTTCATCAAGTTTTTGTGTGAACTCAACTCTAAATTTTATTGAATTGGTTTAAAACGATGAGTGATGCTTCTACATATGAAAATTTTGAATTTTCGAACTGATTTTGCATTGGATCAAGTGGTAAAAAATATCAAAAAGCATTAAAATTAATTTATAAACTTTTAAATTTTGACCACTTGACTTTATACTAAATTAATTCAAAAGCTTAATATTTTTTGTGTATAGACGCATTATTTATAAGGTAGATGAATTTCAACATGTTTGGAATGTTACCATCTCTGATGTTGCTATTTGAAAGAAAATCAACAAGGGGTATATATGAAATGCCTCTGTAATTAAGAAATTACATATACTAACGGATATTAGTACTCTATATTTTTGTATATGGAAAATCTCTCTTGTTTGCACACATGAGGTTTGAGATTTTTGAAGACGGTCTCACAAACTCTCTCTTTTTCTCAATTTTGAGATTTCCGAAGGCGACCGTTGATAGAATTCGCAAAGGATTCCCCGAGCAGTCACAATCAACATCAACAACCCTCGCCGCCTTTCCTCTGGTCACTGCCTCCACCTCCTCCTGCATGCATTGCAATTTACAGAAACAACGTTGCAAATTGCGGTGACGGCATCACAAACATTATCCTCGCCTGATTGTCCTGCCTTTTCTCAACTAACCGCTAGTGTCTGAAAAGAGACAAAACGCTAAGAATTGGAATTTAGAACCGTAGGTTTACTCCATTATCTTATAAAATATAATTACTGTGAAGATTATAAAATACGACTTACTCCATTATCGTAGGTGGAGAATTTTGTGTTGTGATATATCAAGTCAAAAATCACACAATTGTCATTTGATCATCACATTGGCATTTATAAAATGCATGTTTTGCGCGTGTGACTTCTATAGAAGACTTCAAAAGCAGATTGATTTGGGACAGCTAACGGTCGGTGAAAATACGATTATGTTTTTGTTATACTCGAAATTAAGCAACATGTACGATGCAGGGAAAAGTGTAACACATTTTATAATTATTTTTGCTGAATAACTTAGGGAGTTCGGTGCAAATTTTCATTAAATAAAATGAAATTATTATTATTGTTATTACTGTTATTATTATTACCGATATTTTTATTAAAACCCCCAAAAAAACAAATTATCAAATCTGCTCCCACTCCGAAGTTATAATTATTTCTACCCTAACCGCCCGTGGGCTGGGCGGTCCACTTTTCCCACCAGACCGCCCAGCCACTGGGCGGTCCACTACCACGAGCTGACCGCCCAGCAGCTGGGCGGTCCGCTATAAAACCCTATAAAAGGGGTTTTTCTCTCTCCAGATGAGCACAGTATTCATTCCTCCACACCAGAAATTTTCCAGAACCGAATGAGAGAATTTTGAGGCGATTTTGAGGCGATTGAGCACAGTAATTTAGCACAGTAATTCCAGCACAGTAATTTCAGCACAGTAATTCCAGCACAGAAAGTCCCGCACAGTAAGTCCAGCACAGTAATTCCAGCACAGTAAGTCCAGCACAGTAAGTCCAGCACAGTGATTCCAGCACAGTGATTCCCGCACAGTGATTCCAGCACAGTATTTCCAGAACAGTATTTCTAGAACAGTAATTCCAGAACAGTAATTTCAGAACAGAAATATGTTGGTTGCACTGTATGTGGGCGGGAAGTTTACCCGGGGTGCGGAGGGAGCACAGTACACTAAGGAAGCAGCATACGGCTTCGAGGTAAATGCAAATACCTCATTTGTTGAACTGAAGGGTATTGTGTATGAAAAGATCGGTGTGAACCCCAACCGGTGTGATATAGATTTAGCTACCCGGATTAACACAGTAAGAGGTGGTAGACCTTACTATACCCGGTATCCAATAACAGATGAGTCGTTATGGAGGAGTGTTTACAACACTTTTGAGTCACAGGGGGTAATGGTAATGGACTTATATCCAGGAGAGTTCAGCGTGAACCCGGGGTTGGAACATCTAGGGAAAATAGAGGTTATGATCACTCGGGTTATGACAACCCGCGTCACTCGAGTTATGACAGCTCGAGTTATGAGCACTCGGGTTATGACAACTCGGGTCATGAGCACTCGAGGTATGGCAACCCCGCCACTCTAGTTATGAAACTCGGGTCACTACAGTTATGACAACCCCGGCCCCTCGAGGTATGACAACCCCCGCCACTCGAGTTATGAACCGGCCGTATCACCCGTTTATGAGAATTATGTACCTGATTTTACCACCGATCTACCACCACCACCACCACCTCCTCCTGAAACCCCAATCCAACCCAGATTTCCATCTGTACCACCATCAATACCTTTAGTGTCACCCATTGCTACCCGGAGAGACCTTGACCTTGATGTTGAGCTCGATGCCGTACCACAAAGAAATTTGGAAACAGGTGACGAATGGGAAGGGGATTGGAATTCTGATCACGAGTCAGAAGGTGATGGAGATTATTTACCTAAGGAAGACAGATTTCCGATTAGAGGTCGGACAGATAGGCATCCGTGCCCCACATTCAATGATACCACTGCTTTTAAAGAGGCAGACATCTCATTTTTTGGGCCGCGTGTCAGGTATAGTCAAGAGCTTGCTCCGCAGCAGGTTTACACCAACATAGATGAACTTGTGAAGAAAATACATGAGGTCCATGTTCACGGCAACTGGGAGTGCCGAGAGGAAAAAAGGGACCAAAGAAGGTTGGTAATTGTTTGTAAAGACGAAGTGCATTGCCACTTCCGTCTATATGCAACCCCTGTGGGTAAGGGCGAGGCATGGATTATTAAGAAGTGTGAACCACCTCACACATGCAAGGCTGCGTCATCAAGGAAAGACCATGCAAATCTTACGGCTTCACTTATTGCCGATGTAATTGAGAATGACGTTAAGGATGACCCATCGATGAGCCTCAAGGAGGTCGGTAGAGCTGTCAGACGGGTTTACAAGCATGTCGTCCCAAAATACAACATGTTGTGGAGAGGGCGTGAACTTGCGATTTGCCGAATGTTCGGTAGCTGGCATGGTTCATACAGCTTGCTTGCACCATTGCTGCAGGCCATAGCAAGTACAAATCCCGGCACTGTCTTTGAATGTTGGAATATAGGCGTACGGGATGTCGACAACGCGTTACAATTCAAGGCCATAGCATGGGCGTTCGGTCCATGTATTCAAGCTGTGCCATACATTAGACCGGTCATCAGTGTGGATGCATGCTTTCTGTCTGGCCGTTACGACGGGAGACTGCTGATCGCATGTGCATATGATGCTGAAAACCAGTTGTTGCCTTTGGCCTTTGCAATTGTTGAGCAGGAGGACGGGGAAAACTGGGGATTTTTCATGAGCTTCGTAAGAAGACAAGTCGTTGGCGACCGGTTCTTTTGTGTCATATCAGACCAGCACAAAGGAATCAAATATGTTTTTGATCGCCCAGATTTCGGGTGGTCGACAGCGAATGGCGATTGTCTGCACAGGCTGTGTATGCAACATGTTACAGAAAACCTACACAAGAACTGCGGATCTGGAAAATGGGTTGCAGATACATTCAGAATTGGTTGCAAGAAGAAGAAGCCGAGAAGGGTGGAAGAGATGTTCAAAGATTTTTCCAAGGTATGTATATATGAATTATTTGTTGACTTATATTTTTTGAATTATTTAATCAAACGTTTTCTCAAGGTGGGAAAAAATTTGTACTTACTCAAGGTGGGAATTTTGTACTTACATTTTGCAGATATTTTCTGACTTATATATGAATTATTTAATCAAACGTTTTATTTGCAGTAGTGTCCAAAGGCAAATTTGTACTTACTCAAGGTGGGAAAAAATAATCCCGCCGATCTGGCTGAGGCACCTCGATATGAGAAGATATTGCAAGCCCGTGATGGAGGTTTCCGATGGGGAATTATGACCACAAATGGGTCTGAGTCCTTAAATGCTGTTTTCAAGCAGAGCCGGCAGTTGCCCGTGGCAGCAATTGTGGAGGACACCTTCTACAAGTTAAATGCATGGTTTGTTGCACGGCGTGCTAAAGCCCTCGAATTACTGTCAAGGTATGTATATTTTTATTCAGAGATTTTGCTAAGGTATGTATATTTTTATTTGTTGACTTATATTTTCTGAATTACTGTCCAGGAATCAAACGTTTTCAACAAGGGTGGAGGGAAAAGTAAGGAAACATAGGGAGAAAGGTGCAGCTATGAGAGTTGTCCCGTACGGGGATAACCAAATGGAATTCGAAGTGCACTGTCCAGATGAGTTTGCTCCAACCGGCCATAAACCGGATGGGACTATGGAGTTTGTGAAAAGGATGTTCAAGTATGTTGTTATTTTTGCACCTGACAATACTGTAACATGCACTTGCCAAGGAATCCAGTTGGCCCACATACCTTGTTCTCATGTTATGGCGGTGTGCCAAGAGAAAAACTTCTCTGAGGATGATTATGTCGCTCACATGTACCGGACTGATTACCTTGCGAGTACTTGGGGTGCATCTTTCCATCCTTATCCCAACCAGTATCAGTGGTCGCCCTATGTTGGTGATAAAGTCTATCCCGCAAGCGGGTGGATCAGAAAAGGAAGAAGACCCCACAAGCGTCAAGTAATGACCATGGACGAGATGGAAGGTAGGCGAATGGGACATCAGGCCCGCCGTTCAACAACTGACAGGCAGCGAGCAGGTACGGTTAATTTTATTTATTTACTTATATTTTATTTGTTTACTTATATTTTATTTTGATTTTATTTCAACTGGAATGCAATGCAGATGCCATTAACGAAGCCAACGAAAGAGAAAATGCTAGAGTTGTTGCTGAGGCTACCGGTAGTAGCCACCGCAGTCATGAAAGTCCAGGAACCGGTAGTAGCCATGGAGAGACATCCGGTAGTGCCGCACAACCAGCTGAACCCAGACCTAGACGTCATATTTTGAGTTTGTTCGGCCGTCGTCGCTGATTACCAAGTTTTGTTAACTCTAGTTATGAAATATTTTAGATAGATGTATATTGTGAACCCTAGTTATGAACTATTCTAATTGGTAGTTTGTTATTTTTATTACTTAATTATGTATACAAAAACTAACAACATAAAATATAAACAAACACAAAACTAATGAAATAAAGTCTACGACATAAATTCCTAAAAATTCTACAACATAAATTCCTAAAAAATCTACTTCTTACAACGAGCCTTGAAAGTGCAAGGCACAAAGTCATCATCAGAGTTTGCCTGATCTGGATCAGTCACAGCAGACGAAGTGGTAGCCTTACCAGTACACGGAACAAACTTATCGTCCGATGCTGGAGGCTCTGGATCAACTTTCTTCTTTTTCAAACCAAAGCCGTAGGGGTTTTCCACAAAGTCATCGTCTGAAATTTCATACTGAACATGTCGTTTCTTCCATTCCTCCAGCTTACATGTCTCACAATTAAAAAAATCACGACATATTTGACACTTGTATTTTTTTTTCTCATTTTTACCTCGATCACTAATTGACCCTCCTTCTCGCTACGCCACGATCTCGGTTGCTCGCTTTCTTACCTCCACTGTTACTGTCCATACCTCAAAATCGCCTCAAAATTCTCTCATTCGGTTCTGGAAAATTTCTGGTGTGGAGGAATGAATACTGTGCTCATCTGGAGAGAGAAAAACCCCTTTTATAGGGTTTTATAGCGGACCGCCCAGCTGCTGGGCGGTCAGCTCGTGGTAGTGGACCGCCCAGTGGCTGGGCGGTCTGGTGGGAAAAGTGGACCGCCCAGCCCACGGGCGGTTAGGGTAGAAATAATTATAGCTTAGGAGTGGGAGCAGATTTGATAATTTGTTTTTTTTTGGGGGTTTTAATAAAAATATCGGTTATTATTAGTATTATTTTTTTAGAATTCCTAAATGATGATGCATATATGGCTGCATTCTCTAGCGTGATATTTGTTTTGATATATACAATACTTATGTCAATGTATGCTTGTTAGATTTTTATAATATTCAAAAGACTCGAGGTATAATTATCTGCAATATGTTATCAAATAAAATGAAAAGTTATTTGATGTATCTTACCAAGAATCAAGTCCTAGCTAGGCATGTTAATAAGTGATATATTTAGTCTCTACTCTCCGGAGTCTGGATTTGTTCATACATATTCGAATCCGATCTATCAAATTATGAATATCTCTTTACAGTCCCACAATATATATGAGTCAAGTATTGTAGAAATTAAATTAATTAGGACTAGATGACTTATGGCAACAAATACTCTATATATGCCAAACTCTGAAACTCAGATTAAACAGACTTGTTACCCGGTTTCTTGCATCTGTATCCGCCAGAATGAACCCAAACTCAATATTGCTTATACTAGTATCGTACGCGTGCATACGATACAACGAAAAAATATTATAAGAGAAAAAAAATCTCATAAAACATAACATATTTTATAAAATAATTTAAACTAATGACAAATAACATTTCTTAGATGACATATATGTTTTTTTTATCTTTTTAATATTTTCATAAAAAAATCTCATATTAATTACAAATAACATTTCTTAATGATATAAAAAATAAAAGAAATTAAGACATGACCAATCAATTATCAATCAATTTAAAGTACCTTAAATCCTTAATGACTAATCAATTATTAGAAAAGATTATACAATTTGCATGTGGCGAGTATGTGTCTAAATATATTTTGACTTCTACACATAAAAAACATGAAAAAGATGCATAAAATAAAAAGATAGACTACTTGATCGTGGGACTGATAGTTAATCTAAAATTTCATCTTTTAATCACAGTTGTTGACGGATCAGTACATCTTAGTGCTTAATTTAAGAGAATGAATATAATTTATGAATTATGTCATTCCACAAACTCGAAAGGAAACAAACAAGTATATTTTAATAAAACATTAAAACAAAGCATATATAATTAACAACAGGAATGATTATTGCCTGACAATTGGGTGAAATAACATTTTTTGACTTTTTGTGCATGAAGAAGAAAGGGAACCAATTTTGGTCCGATGTCCATTGGACTCAAAGTGAATTCGATGGATTCGATGACCGTCCAATCTGCTTTAAGATTTGTGTTCACAACTTTCGCATCTGCTTTAAAATTTGTGTGCACGAATCTTAAAATGAATCGGATGGTCTCGAAACCCATCGGACCCAAGCTGTTCTCTGAAGAAAGACAACGACGCTACCTTCACACTATCACATTCTGACCTCAATAATAATGATTGAGGCGCGCGCGCGCGCACACCGAACTCCTGATTGAAAATGGTTCCGGACGCAAACATAAGACATATCCAAACCTTAGGTATGTTAATTCTACAATGAGAAATTTTACGCGAATTTAATTTGATTTGAGTTTTCTTATTGTAATTTGATAATTTTTAAAGTAAAAAAGAACCATGGAAAAATTTAAAACGTAGGCATTTGTTAATACATGGAAAATGTTTTAGAAAGTTGATCGTTTTCTTTGAACATGACACTAATATCAAGCTCTGTTAAGTTAATTGATACAAAACACTGATTTAAATTAACATAATTGCATACATCAATTTTCAAAATAATTAATGTGCATTGACACATTTGGATTGCGTCTACGCTACTTCTCGTACGGTTTCAATTATATCTTTTATTATATTAACCTTGTGTTTAATCAATTTTTTGTATTATCTAATTCTGATTGGATATACAATGAGTCAAATCATTATTAATGCAGTATATATATATATATATATATATATATATATATATATATATATATATATATATATATATATATATATATATAGAAAGCACTGCTTGAATTTTATGGAAGACAAGGGTACAATTAGAAAAATAGAGAGCGCAGGTTGCAACATATACTTTTAAGCAGGAAAAAAGTCTAGCTAAAACTCAATTAATCCTGACAAATAAATGTGAGAAATAGTGCTCTAGCGATTGGAAAAACAAATGGAGGTTTGAGTGAATTTTATTTTTCCCATAATGAGAATTTAATTTTTCCCCATCTAACGACTAATGAGAAAAAATACCCATAAACTTTCCCCAAAAAATTATCATTATAATTAAATTTTGACTGCCTTACTATCAATGGAAAAGAATGTCTATAAAGGCATCAACTCAGAACTAGCTTTTGATTTAGTGTTAAAAAATATGCTCACTGTATGAGAAGTTGCAGATTCAAAATTCAAATGAGAAATTATATTAAATAGTTAGATAACTTGATCTCTAACTTTTACTAAAAAAAAATAGCCATAAACTTAAGCTGCCGAACAGACCTAAATTATTAATATGATTGATTTATTATTTACTTTTTTATTATATTTTTTTTTTATAGTGTAATCTTTGAATTCCAAATGTTATCTGATTTTTAATTAGACTGAGATTTATGGCGACCACAATGATCACCTAAAATAGCATACATTGGTTGCAATCGAATTTCTATTATCAAAATTGAAATCCTATATGTTTCCTGTGAACTCTGTGGCAAAAGTTCGATTTTAAACCTGTCTCTCTCACTATCTAAAAGCATTTATAATTGCTATTTGCACTTAACAATTACACACAAATCACGCTTAGAACGTACAAATATGCTCTATAAATAGGGGTGCAAACGGATCGGATACGGATCGGATAGTAGTAAAACCATATCCGTATCCGTTTTTATTTTTGGAATACGGATACAGATCAGATATTAGATGGATACATACGGATACGAATCAGATATCGAATATCCGTAGATATATACATAAATAGTTTTATAATATATATTAAAATATATGGAATATATCTACTATTTGGATATGAATAATTAGAATTCAAAACCATATTTGTATCTGTATCTGTACGGATATTCAAATTTAATTTTCGAATACATATTCAGATATTATCCGATCCGTTTGCTCCCCTATCTATAAAGCATGAATGAGGTAAAAATGGAGGTGAGAAAATATCATTTAAATATCCAGAGTTAACAATTAATACAACAAAAAATGCAAGATTAATGCTTAAAAAACCTCATATATATACAAGTTTTTCAGTCAAATAACAATTATGTATGAAAGTTTGTACATGTTTTATATTTCAGACCAGTTTGAAAAATACAATGGCCAGACTTTGACGACAAACCGCTCTAAATTTTTTTTTTTTTCAATTTTGCAATTATTGTTTGAAAACCGTGTCATGGTAAATTTTGGTCATTAAATTAAGAAGAAATGTTACATGGAGGAAATAAAATAAATGGTAGATGAGAGATGTTAGGCTATATATGGCAATTAAGTGGCAACAGTGAGGCAATTAATAATCTGTGTAGAGAAGATCCATTGAAATTCAAAAGCTGCCTTCTCTCATCTCTCATCCTCTGTTGGTGTTGGTGTTGGTGTCCATGCCATGTGCAAGGAAAGATGCCAGAAAGAGGAACAGGAGTGCACCTCTGCTGCCAAATTTAAAAGTCATTTCTACCCATGTGTTTTTTTTCTGGGTGCATGTGATTTTATGGTATGAAGCTAGGACATCGGTACCAGTTGTTACTGCTACATCCTTCGTTTTGACCTTTTGAGTTGACAAGTCTTTCTGTTACGCCTTGGATCTGTTTTTTTAGATAAAAATAAGGGTCAAGTTCTTATTTGATTAATATAAAAAAGTTATTATAAAAAGATAAAAAGATCAATTCAGCTCAAACCATTTGAGCTTAAGAAATTAAAAAGAAGAAATGAAGTTAGAAAAATTGAACAGCAGCTACCAAGAAAAGAAAAAGGGAGTAATATCCGCTGAATTGGTTTATTATCGGGTCGGATCTGTTGAAAACTAAAACCCGAGTTGGTCTATTATACATGTCCTACTTGTTACAAATATAAAGAGTTGGGGTACGGTGCTATGCATTTTCTGACTGTCATATGCGCTTTAAGAATCGTGTAAAGTAAATTTGCTTGATGAAAAATAGTGATGACAAATTAAAAAGTGAAGATCCCTCTATTTTTTTCATTAAGCAAATTTATTTTACACGGATCTTAAAGCGTATCTGATGGTAAAAAGGTGCATAGCATGGAATGATTGGCGTCCTTGGTCTGTGTGTGTGTGTGTGTAATATATGCATGTAGAAAGTTTTAAATTCGGCTCAATCGGTCCAGCAGACCCATGAATCCTTTTGTCATATCAAAAATACCCAAAAGCAAAATAATTAATTAAATAGTTGGGCTTTACTCGTAAACAAACCATAACTAACGCGGTTTAAAATAAAATAAAAGAAAGTTCGAGGGTATATTCGAAAAATAGTTGTATGATTGTGTAAGATACTAAGATGTATAGAGTAAATCAAATTGCTTAATTTGGCGGTGCGCTTTTCGCTCTTCTGTCAGTTATTGAATAAAGTCACTTTCACATTCAACTGTGTTTTGTTTCCTCTATTTTATTAAACTAAATCAGCAAATATATGAGAAGTGTGCTCTAGCCTCTAAATAATACATTTTAATATTTTATACAAGTAGATTCTTTAGTATAGATATTAATTAATTACTGCAACTTGTAAGATAAACAAAAATCTGGCGTTTAATTAAGTAAAATGATATATATTGAACTTTAAAGAACAAAAAAATGAGACTATAGCTTTTTAATGCTATTAATACATTTATTTTATTGGGAAAAAAAATCAAACAGCTACATTCGTAATTTAATACTCGGTAAATTTACGAAGTATTGAATGATTTCCCTAATTTATATTCCTTATACAGATTTATTATTTTATTACATAAAATTTATTTTGGAGGCTTCGTGGAAAGAGCGAAAAAAACAAAAACAAATACTATTCTCTTAATAAATTCTATCATGTTGACTTAGAAGATTAAGAGTAGTCTAGCTAATAATATATGACGAGGAGGGCTCAAATGCCTCATTGCTTTATGCCCCAATCGAACTTCAATATCTTTGTTTTCAATTTTAAAGTTCAAATAAAAGGATCTGAACCGTTCAACGTGATATCCATGTTAAAATATACTTAGAGATCAAATTTTATATTTTTTGAAACTTTTTTACTATTTTTTAAGATAGGTACAAAATAATTGTTTTTTACGAAATTGTGGACCATCTAAAAACAATGATTTTGTACCTATCTTAAAAATAGTAAAAAAAATTTCAAAAAATATATAATTTGGTCTCCAATAATATTTTAACGTGAATATCATATTAAGCGGTTCGGATTGTTTGTTTGAACTTTGAAATTGAAGATAACGATGTTGGGATACAATTGAGATATGAAGCAGTGGGGGCATTTAGCCCTCCTCATATATGACATACAATATGAAATGAAGAAAATTAGGTGTTGATTGTGCTAACCACCAACCTAAGAATTAAGATAACTCTAATTAGATCACACAGCTACTATTGAACACCTGAGGAGAGGTCTACGAAAGAAAAGTTCTTTTTGACATGTGGCCCCTCCAACTTTTTTGTAATATATCTTTTAGTTCCGTTTTAAGGAAAGAGGCTCAAGACCTGCTTGCTGTACAAATTGCTGACAACCCACTATTTGTTGGCTGCCATGAAAAGTATCATAACTAGTATCATAACTAGATTACAAACCATGAAAAGTATCATAACTAGATTACAAATCAAAGGACAATTCTACAATTTTTTAATGCATGAGGTGAGATTCCAATTCAATCATGCCTCGAATTTAAAGATTTTTTTTCAAAAAAAAAAAAAAAAACCCTACCATATTGTTCATCAGAAACTTACCAGTTGTTGAATTTCCTCAAAAAAAAAAAAAAGTTGTTGAATTTCCATTATTGACATATTGGAAAATTATTATTCTCTGTTAGTACAATGCTGCAATGCAAATTCATATTTTGTGCAGATCTTAATGGAAGACAAGGGTGTTTAGCCACCCTATAATTTAAATTTTTGTAATTATGTATATTGAAATTTAATTGAATTTTTTTCTTAAAGTATTTATATAGTTTAATCTCTTATTATGAATATCAAGTGTGTGCATGTAGTCTGATAGTTAAAATCTTTGTAGAAACTCAGGTTCAAATTCCAGCTACTACACAATCTACATTTTTACGTTTTCCTTCTCCAATCTAAATTTTACGTTTTATGTTTTTATGCGGAAAATATAAATTTTACGTTTTATATTTTTATAGAAGTTTTTGGACACTTTCATTTTAAATAAATTGCAAACTTCCTTTTATTCAAAATATTCCTACATTTTATAAAGAACTAATGAACTATCAATATTTTCGTTTATTCAACTTTTTCTGTAATTTGAATGGAAAAATGTCATTCACCATATGCAATATATTACCATGTCGTGCAAATGAAATACTATGAAAATAATAATTAGAATATATATTATATTATTATTAAATGAAAAGTGTCATAACTAGATTACAAATCAAAGGACAAGTCTACAATTTTTTAATGCATGCGGTGAGATTCCAGTTCAATCCTGCCTCGAATTTAATGATCTTCTTCTTGTTCTTAACAAAAAATTACTATCATCTTGTTCCGCGGAAACTTACCAGTTGTTGAATTTCCATTATTGGCATATTGGAAATTTATTATTCTATATAGTACAATGCAAATTCGCATTTTGTGCGGATTTTAATGCAATTTAAGAGGTGTTTAGCCACTCTATGATTTTAATTTTTTTAAGATGAGGGATCTACTTACAAAAGTTTTAAGTTACAACATCTTACAATAATTCGGTTTTGCAATTTTTAAAGTCCAAACAGTCAATTCAAACCATTCAACATGATCTCTATATTAAAATGTGCTTGGAGATCAAAATTTACATTTTTTTTGAATTTTTTTTACTATTTATTAAGTATTTTACAAAATTGCCGGTTTTAGACAATTCTGGACCACTGAAAAACAACAATTTTGTAAAATACTTAGAAAAATATTTCAAAACAAATGTAAATTTTGATCTCCAAGCATATTTTAATATACATATCATGTTGAACGGTTTGGATCGACTGTTTGGATTTTCAAAATTGCAAAATCGAATTGTTGTAAGATGTTGTAACTTACAAATATTGTAAGTGGATCCCTTCTCATTTTTTATTATGTATATTAAAATTTAATTAATTTATTATTTTCTTAAAGTTTTTATATAGTTTAGCATCTCCTTATGAAATATCAAGTGTGTGTTTGTAGTGTAGTGATTAGAATTTCATATTGTGATTGTGGAGACTGGTTGAAATTCCTGCTGCCACACAATATACATTTTTAAATTTTATGTTTCAACTTCCATCAATCTAAATTTTATAGTTTCACTTCTGTGTGTAGAAGACGTTGAACAAAACATATTAGAGAATTTTTGGGACAGTTTCATTTTCAAAAATGTCAAACTTCCTTTATTCAAAACATCCCTACATTTTGTAAAGAACTATCAATATTTTTTATTCAACTTTTTCAGTAATTCGAATGGAAAAATGTCATTCAACATATGCAATATATTACCATGTCGTGCAAATGAAATACTATTAAAATTTTAATTAGAATATAGATGACATGATAAATAAATATGAGATAAACATAATTAATGATATATTTACACGACAATTCAACCTATAGACTTGGTTGCACCTTTATGTATTATGGTATTTTTCTGTAGAGTGGAAAAAAACGTGCCGTGTCGTGTCGTGTCGTGCTGTGATTTTGGTCTCGTGTCGTGCTGTGCTGTGATCAAGTTAATTTTTCATGTGTCATGCTGTGATCAAAATGTCAAGGAGTGGTCACGTCACGTGAATGGTCACGTCGTGCCCAAAGGTGACTCGCATGACTCGCGTGACCATTTGATCATAATTTAGGTTAGTTTATTCAAGATCCACCATTTGGTCAAGATCTAATGGTTCTAATTACGCGTGACTCACATGCCGTGTCATGACTAAATCTTTCGCGTGACGTGTCATGCCGTGCCAAATTTTTTAAAAATAGTCACGGCACGTGAATGATCACGGCACAGGACACACAAGTCACGACACGTAACCGACACACGTACCATGCCATTCCGTGACGGAACCGGCTCCATGCCATTCCGTGACGGAAGCGGCTCCATGCCATTTTTTCCCCTCTATTTTTCTGTACGTAATGAATTAAAAAAAAAATGTAGTTTTTGGCTTGAGATTAATTTATTAATTGTTGACTTGTTGTGCCTGAGCAGTGGCGAGAGGTGGAATCCGATATTAATTGCACCTTTTAAATATCTATTATAAAGCACTTGCTGTAGAACCTAACAATGCGTAATTTGATAGGCTTACTCATCGATCACATTAATATCTATTTTTATGAAAAAAAAATTACAAAAAAATTATTAAAAAGACTTATTCAGAGAATCAATTTTTACTAGTGACAAACGCAATACTTTCTGTGCAGAAAGTTGCAGATTCAAAATCCAAATAAGAAAATTATTTATAAATATTAAATAGTTTGATAACTTGATCTCTAACCTTTACTTATTTGAGTTAGACAATTAACAATTAACGTCCTTTGAGATATGAAATACATGAAAAGTATTTCGAAACGAACACGTTAATTTATTATTTCACAGCCTAACTAATTAAGCACCGAAGAAAAAATTAAGCGGCGAAGTAAACAAATAGTACTTCGCTGCACAACTTCATTTGCTAATGTTTAGTTTTATATATACGTAGCATTTCAATTACACTAGACGTAGTATTTCAATTACACGAGTATCTATTTATATTCTTTGTACTTTTTTGGAAATAATTCTACGCCAAGTTTGAATACGAGGGAAGCTAATATCATCCCCTAAAATTATTTTATGCTTTATTATTTTTTTAGTGATTTTTTATTATTCAACTTAAATATATATGATCAAGATTTTAAAAATTATGAACTCCAACCCCATACTAGATCCAGCATATTACCAATAGTACAATGAGAACTGTATATTGCAGTCTACGTACTGCCAGCAATCCGTGCAGACATTTTAAAGAAAATTAATTGCATTTACATGTACATATCATTATATATACAAGACTGTATAACGGAATAATTAGTAGAATTCATATCCAGTGCAGTACCGTAATAGGGAATCTTTTACAATTACTTGATCTGGACCGTTCTTTTTAACTTGGCACGAATCTCAAAGCCAAATAATATTGTCCCCTCAGTCAGCCCGAATCCCAAACCGGCTGAGAGTTAATATCAAACTGTAAATAGCTAATTGTAAAAGGGAATCTTTTACGGTACCGTCGAGGATATGGATCCATAATTAGTATACTGACAAAACAATTAAAAGTCTTGAGTGGTATTCTGAGAAAATGCACGTATTGTCCAGTAAACGGTTTAATTTTATTTATCCTTTCATAAAAAACTATAAAAATATTTAAACCAAATAAAATAAAATTTATGCTGTTGAATTGTTATAGTGATAAAGTACGTAGCTGCATGCATGCTATTATGCTAACTAGGAGCCCCAAATTTAATTATTTTAGAACAGCCTAAACGTTAATAAAGACCCAAATTATAATTAATCGAAGATAACTTGTAATTAGCAATGCAATAATTGAATTAATTAGTAGAACAGCCCATGTGTGGAGCTCATGTCTTTTCCTGAGACTCTGAGAGGAAAACACAAAGTTACGCATTTAATTATATGCGTGCAAAATCGCTCCTGTTTTTGGCATATATAGCTTACTGTTTCATCTTAATTGTATTTTGTTTTATTCCAGTTTAACTTTTCGGGTATGCATATTGACACCACACACATTTATATTAACACAATATCTTAAAAAAAAATTAATGTATTGACAATTTTAACCCTCCTAACTTCCATATTTTTGCATAATATAATTAATATAGTGACCATTAATTAAATTATTTGATTTCCATAATTGCTAAATTTTTTTTCCTTTTTTATTTTATTTTATATTGAGATAACGTTTTTTTGCTTCATATTTTCTCGTAGAAATATAGATAGCTACAAAATTTATACGTACATTAATTCAATGGAAATTTCAAGCACCGAGCCATCAACTTCCACTCAAACACACCAATTATACGACTAAATAGATCTAAGATATTAAGGTCAAAAAAGAAAAATAATTTAAATAATTCAAGCTCAACTCGACAAGATTTGTCGAGTCTTCATATCAAGGCAGACCTTCTAATAGAAGCACCTCATATAATACCATTGATCTGAATATATTGCCTGATGTCACAAATTATTAAGGTTAGTTTATTCTTACAATTTTTTGATTGAAAACAATATAATGTGTTAGTTATTTATTGACCGGACTTTTTCTTTGTAGGTTATCATGTTCGTAGCATTAATGGAGAAAACAAACTAATGAGCTATCATCAATTTGGATGAACTTTTTTCCAATATGATTTTGAGAATTTCTGAAATATTTTATCAATTTAAGTTTAATGCAACCAATTTATTAATTTTAGCATGATTGATGTAATTCTTTTAAGTAGTGTTTTGTTGTACTTTTAATTTATTATTTTAATCATAAGTTAGAATGCCAAAATTAATCATGATAATTTACATTCAATATATTTTTTATATAAGTAATCATGTTGTTTTTTAGTGATTTTTTTGCGCAAAGAAAAGATAAAATGTTAATTGATAAAAAAAATTATAGTAAATTGTTAAAAAATTTGTGAAGTTGTATAAAATAAAATCGATATATATTAGATTTTAATAATATAATGAAATCATTCACTGTTGTAGTTCCTTAAAAAATCTTAAAAGATTCAATGAAAATAAATAAAGAATATTATTATGTGAATCTAACTTTTAAAGAAAGAAATTAAATCATATAATACTATATGAGAGAGAAACAAATTTTTAAACAAAATAACATATTTATAAAATATAACATTTAAGGAAAAAAGTTATGTGGTAATATATATGAGAGAGAATCAGTTTCCAAAGGAAACACTTAATGAATGAAGGTAAAAATTGTCTATATAGTAAAATATTTTGATAATGTTGTGTTAATAAAAAATTTAGTAGTTTTAATATCATCACCCTAACTTTTCATTGGCTTTTGCGGTTGTGCACTGTCACTTCACTTCTTGTGACTATCCTATTATATTATATTTGAGGCATGATCTTATCGAATTATTTCTAAACTAGAAATGGACCTCGCGTTGCTTCGGCACCAGTTGTCGAGACAGGTGGAGAAAGTATTCAATAGTAACTCATGAAAGCTCGGAAAATTGAAACTTAAACATGCATAAAGTGTGCAGATTGGAACAATATTTTTTTTGAAAATCTTTGCAAAAGCTACAAAATAGTGAGGGAAATCGAACTCTCGACTTTTGAGTAACCAACAGTCTTAGGACTTTTTTCCTAACCAACTCTGCTACTTCCCCTTTCTCGATTGGAACAATATTTTAATGTCCCATATGTTAGTTCCATAAAGCTTATGCATTCATTTTGTCATATATGAAAGAAATCCAAGAATAAATGCAAAGGTATTTAATAAATTTGTTATTTGCATTGCATTTTACAGAATGTACTTAGATTTCATACAATCCATACAAAATTTCAAATGAAAAAAAATTCAATTGCCGCTACCTTCAACAATAGCAAAATTAATTTTCAGCAGCCCTCGAAATAATGGATTTTGCACCATACCCATTGAAATCACTCAAAATAATGGATTTAACATCATTTTCCACAATACCCATTGAAGAATTTGAGTGAGGGTGAGAAAATGGAGAAATTTCTGAAGAGAAGAGGAACTTTCGAGAGAGAAGGCGGAAAAAAAATTAGAGGGAGCTAAACAATGTGTAGCTGACAGTGGGACCCATATGGCGATCTCACTGTTCATATTATTGTAGATGAACACTGAACTTAGAATCCAAAATTAGATATATTGTATAGTATAGATTTGCAATGCAGTAAAAATCATCGGTCTCGCATTCACATATGTATATATATTTCCTAAGGCTTAAACTTGGGTAATAAAAATAAGGAAAAGGTGCCCAGAATGCAGATAAGCGCTTAAACCGATGTCATAATTTATTGTGAAACCTATCTATAATAATTTTTTGAGGAACTAAACCTATCTATAATAATTGAGATGGTGTGTCATTGTCAATCAAGCAGAATCAATTCGGAGAAAGAAAGTACATCACAAGATATATATAACAAAAGGGGATAATCATAGTATATGTGACGAGATCCAACAGATCAACAATATCTAAATCTATTTAATGTTAAGAACGTGAAACAATCATACAAGTATACAACTACAGCGGTGCCATGCATTTTCTAACACAACAGTTATATACATAGTATGGAGACAATTCAGCCAATATGCAATTAATTAAAGTATCTGCATTAATTGTGCTCTTATTTGCTAAGCTTGGAGTCAACAGCATAACTAACTATTTTCCCGGGACACAGGACAGCTGTTGGATTCTATAATATCAAACTCAGTGTATATCTATGTCAGGTGACCGACTCCGTTCTTACTACATACAAGCATAGTGACAACTCAATGATTCGGTAAAGGTTTGGGGGTCAAAAAATTGTGATTCCGATATAATTCGATACAACAAAGAAGCAAAAAAAACAAAAAAAACCTAAATTTTTTTTTTTAAAAAAGAATTAATTTTTTTTTTTTGCATTTTTATCGTGAATAATTCATCAACTTGCGTTTTATTCGCGAATAAAACGTATTATACGTTTTTCTGAGTTTTATTCATTGTTCGGTTCGGTAACATCAAAAAAATGTTTAATACACAAATTAAACGCGAATCTTGTCAATATGCATACAAGTCATTGAGACAGCGCTCTGCTGGTGCATGTCTTATTTTTTTATCATGCAAAAAAAAAAAAAAAACACAGAGATAAACCTAAAAGGATATCTCTTCCTATGTTGTGTTGTGGAACAAGAAGAATTTTCAATTACTCTATTTCTTCAATATATAGAAAAGGGAAACCTATATTATATTTCCACAAAATGCGAGACAAACATGCATCCAGAGCTGCTCCTGATTTCCATTTTTCAATCAAAATAAAAAATCAAGTACTTCTCATTAGTAACCACAGCTGAAGCATGAATATACACTAGGCCCCACTTCTTCCATAGAGATGCTTCAACGTGTAATCAGCTATAGCCTATTGATACATTTTCTATAAAACAAAAGACAAGAAGGTACTGACCACTCGAGACTACGAGCTCACAATCACTCAGCCTATACATTCTTACTTGACAAGTAAATAAAGGACTACTTTCTACATAAAGTAACCGATAAAATTAGCTCAATGTATAAAACAAGAATACACACACTAATAGCTCAATATATAAAACACGCTAAAGGAATCTAACTTAGTTTTGGTTATCATGGGCGATTTTAAGCTTGCTGACATGGACCTCAAGGCTCTTGACTGCAGCCAGCATATGACTGACGACCACGGCATTTGCGCCGACCACGTCCTAATTCTTCTGGATTGGGCCACCCGGTTTTGAACAACAGTTAGGTAGAAAAAGGAATGATACACATATATTGAATACCAATGATGAAGTCGACATGACAAAAGAAAAAGATTTCTGGCAGAAATAGAAAAATATAAAGAAACCCCAAAAAACTAATTTGAAGAGTAAGACTAAACTAACTAGTTTCCATTCAGGGCAAGCACCTTCTCTGTAAATCACCTTCTCGGCATATGGGTGTAACTTAGTTTAGACTTTGTTTTTGAATGGATATACCTCAGGGATCTTCATGCCAATCTTGTTTCTCTGTGTGAATGTGTGGCCCTCGGGATTTGGGAGGTGCCGGTCATTACCCACCTCCCAGAGTAAGTAGAAGAAAAGGAGGCAATGAACAATCCCATATAGTGACCACTTGAACACACAAATTTTAAGGGCTAAATTTGACAAATCAAGTAAAGGGTTATATTTGTCATCTTCCCCATAAGACAAGAAAGTGCATATTACGTATACAAATTTCTATCAGATAAACTAAACAATAACACACAAAACTAATAAATATACAGAGACTGAGGGGGAAAATATAAAAAAATTAACCCTGGTCTTTGTAAGGGGTCCAGATGAGCTTGCTGACATCAACCTCGAGCCCACCTCGGCCAGCAGCTTTGAGATGCCTGTCGAGTATCTTGGGATCTGCACAAATTACATGCTGCCCCTTCCGGTACTGGATTAGGTCTAGGGCTTGTAGCGTCGACAAAATATCATCTGTTTTTATCGCTGTCATGTCGCTCAACTCCTACATACACAAACAAATTTATTTTACATTTTCAGAGTGATTATCAGTACTTGGGCCTTTGTTATTAATGCACGAAATGCGGAATTATATCTTATATAATAGGTTTTTAACTATCATAGATATATATACCTTTATAGAGATGTTGCCTTTCTGCTTTTTCAGGATTTCCAAAAGAACTCGTGTCCAGTAACCTCGATAGCTCAACAGACCCAGATCTGAAAGCGGCCGCTCAGGTGTCCCCACCTTTCCTTCTTTCTTTGACAGTTCATATGCTGATAACACATAGACACACAGAACCACCAACAACAATAAGTACTTAGTAGGAAAAAAAATAGTATTTTAATGCATTAGCAGAATAATGCAACTAAGGATTGCAATATTAGCAGACAAGGAATTTTTGCGCAGAATCAGTTTATCCTACTCACTGGTACGTACAAATAGGGATACAATCCATACAAAAGAGACGGCAGCACATACATCCAAAATGGTGCGTACAGATGATTTAATTTAATTAGAGAAGGAGAGTGAAGCTTACAGAAGGCAATGAGAAACTTCCCGTATCCTTTTCTCTGATATGGAGGAAGTGTCAAAATACAAGCCAGATTATACGACTCCTCTGAATGTTTTTCCTGCAGTAATTTTATTTTTAAAAAGATTAAAGAATGATCTAAAATTTAAAGTCCGTATTCAGATAATTCACAACTGCAACAAAGCTCAAATTTTGCTAGTTTTTTTTTATTAAATTGAGTTTAATAAGATTACGATCAATTAACACTAAATTATTGAAGTCAACCTTGATTAAACACAGTTCTACTAAGCTAAAATACAAATTTAGCTCCCCTCCAAAATGCAAACTCTTGCACAGTCCTACTAAGCTAAAATATTAGAATTAAACATTAGAAATGAGGATGCTAATGTAAGATGTTGATACCTTGGAGAAATAACCAACCATGTGGCACCCTCTATCGTCACACTCACAAAGAACATAAAATAAGAAAAGATCGACATCGTAGTAGAGTGTTTTGTGGTCAAGAAATAGCTTTGCCAAGTAGCAAAGATTCTGTCCATACACCTTGTTTTTCTTCCCATCTACCTGTCACATTAAACAACTAAAGAATAAGACATCTACAAAAATGAACTTAATAAAAAAAAAATAATAACTAGAGAACTCCTCCATACAGGACATGCAGAAAGACATTAAAGATAGCTGACGCAGGTAAGAGCTGGAAGCTAAGAGTTTGCTACCAGATGATAAGAGCAATCGTTGTTCTAAAGAATGAATTGGCTCATTCAGCATATTTATTGAATGGTTACTGATCCAGACTCTTAACTAGCATGGTATTAGACATGTATTCTACCAGTTTCCCAAATATAGACCCTACTGCAAGCCACAATTGAGATTTGACTCTATTAACCAAATTAGCCAGAATTCATCAACATTTCGATCACTAAAAATGATAGAAGGTAACAAAAGCAGATAAATAAACAAAATGACAAGAAAAATGGCTCAATCCAGTAGCCAAAAAGATACTATTGCTGCACTGGTCAGAGTAGGGGTGCAAACGGACAGGATACGGATTGGATAGTGGTAAAACCATATCCATATCCGTATATAATTAATCGGATACGGATCGGATATTAATCGGATACGAATACGGACCAGAAATTATCGGATACGAATACAGATACGGATATAATTCGAATATCTCTAATTAAAAAAATTTATAATTAACTTGCTATGCAATTACAAAATATATATCTATTTAACTAAAATTCATCACCAACATAATCATATCTTAAATTAAAATATACCAACACAAAACATTCTCTACCAAATAGCAGTACCAGTAGAAATAGCAGCAGAAAAGAATAACCATATGGTACAATAACTCTGTGACTATCAAAGTATTTAATATCAGCATTGCTAAAGCATGCATGTGTTTATCCTGTGTAGATAAATTTGAATTAAAATCCCCTGAATTATCCAAAAAATCCAGAAAGTTCCTCATGCTGTTGGAGAAATTTGAAAGTTCTGACATTAATTATACTATAATGCATATTCATAGTATACTTCGTCTAACTGCCGCATAAATACAGCACCAAGTGCCATAGCAGTAGAATTACAAGAAGCTTTACTATATTTATGCGGTTGAGTCGGGTGGGGAAATTGAGATTTGGGAAACAACCAAATCCGGGAAGTTGATGAGAAACCCAAAAAAGCAGATATCCGAAAATACTAAAATATACGTATACAGATAATTATCCATATCCATAACCATATCCGCTTCTCAAATAAAAACCAAATCCGTATCCGTATTCGTATCCGCAAACTATCCGTATCTGACTATCCGATTCCGAAAAATCCAGATACGGATCCGGACAGATAACATCTGACCCGTTTGCATCCTTAGGTTGTGATGCTTTTGTTTTACAAAGGAACAATAGAGAAAGCTTGCCTCAAACATAGAGAGTGTGCCACACCGGTATATCTCATCGCCCGGTGGATGCTTGAGGTCGCATTTCCTCTGCAGGATGGAAAAATAAGAAATAAATCTTCTTAAGAACCCTCGACATAATAAAATTAAATAAGGTTACGCAATAAATGACCCAAATGCCTGTTTAACGTGCTAATGCAAAAGTTGCAACACCGTTGATATGTTTGATGAAACATACCATATATCAGACAAAATTAACAGAAAATTGATATTGACAAATTACCCCAAACACTTGAACATAAAAATATTCAAAGAGGTATAAAAGTTAAAAGTAGAGACCATGTGGCGCTGGAGTTGCTCCTTGCGTTTCATGAAGCTGAGGCAAAACTCGCAGAAGAAAAGCTTGGGAGTGTCGTTGTACTCTGAAGGGAAAGGGGAGAAGTACCAGGTATCTATCTCGTACCGCCCCAGCTCTATTTTAGCTATGTTCTTCACTTTTGTAAATTCCTCATGCTCCCGCAAGCTCGCTGCATCAAGCTCCTCATGACCAGCCTAAAATTCAAGTAACATTTAGAGGCCCCATCACCATATCTTACCTTTCAAATGAAAGCACATTGATTGTTTACATACTAACAAACTAATAAACACCAGCCTTTGCCTCCTAGAGAAAATTAGAACACTGAAAACAATACGAAACAATAAAAGTAAAAGTATACCTCAACGTGTGTCTCGTCAATCTTCCTCTTCTGGTGGCGTGTCATTTTCAAGCTTGTCGCCTGATAAAATTGAGAATAAGTTCATACAAGATTCATTTTAGATAATATATAAACTGAAGTGAATACCGGTAATTGCTATTATTTCTAACAGTTCATACAAGATTCTTGACTAGTTGTGTGCTTTTATTGAGGTTTTATATAGAGATCATAGTATAATTGAGGCATATATATCCCAAGAAACACTCAAATGGGAACATATATTTCAATATGTGCATGCTGAAATTTTGGCCAGTTTCGGTCAGGTACTTGTTGAACCCAATTTATATTTTGCTGTTGTGTTCTTATCTTGTGATATTAATCGCTACTTCAAGGAGATTTAAGATCTCAATTGAGGCTGAAACATCAAACCATGGTATATTTATAATGGAAGCATCCATAACTGAAACAGAAAAAGAAATAAAAGAAGAAAAAAGCGTACCTTGTCATCAACTTTTTCATCCAATTCAGTCTCCATGGTATCGAGATCAAGTTGTTCGAGTTTAACCCATTCATCAAGTCTTCTATTGACTGTACCACAAAGAACCAATCTTGGTTGACAATATAACTTGAAATAAGCATCACATTTCTAAACAACCAGTATGGATCAGTAGCCAACACTGAGTATATATCAGTAAAATATTGTACAAGTTTTGCACAGAATGAAAATTATGGTAAACCCTAACCGGAAAAAAAAAAGTTTTGGCTATACAGATCATGTTTTAAGAGTTATTAGGTCATATTTTGGTACTAGTTACATCAGAGCCCTCATTTAAACCTCTACCAACAAATAAAAAATAAAAAATAAAAAAGGTCATAGTAAATAGCCAAATAAAACAAGTTGAAGGGAAAGCAGTCAGTATCAAAATAGTTAGGACTATTACTGGGACGGAACTTTAATGGCTATCAATGCAACCAATCATCCAGCTATGTGTAAAATGAGGCTAAATTGAGTTAGATTATCACAAAACAGAATCTAACTGCAGAATATAAGCATGAAAGCAACCAGTAATAGCATTCTACCAATAATTGACACAAGATCCAATTTGACCTAGTTTTGCATCTATTTGTGCACTTGAGGAAAATCGAGATCCTCAATCAAGAACAAGGTGACTCAAATCCAAATTGATCGAGGCCTAATTGCTCCATAAAGATGAGTTTGAGCCAAACTCGTGCTTAAATTCCTCAAAATAATGAATAAATGAAGCTTAGTGGTTCGTAACCCTAGAACAAGAATCGAACAAAACAAAAGGGCAAAACTCAAAAAGAAGACCTCTCGAGACAGTACACTTACACTCGGTATAGTGAACATAATACTCGTAATCGCCGGCGCCACCATAAGGAATCTTTCGCCTCTCGATAACCTTGACTGGATGCATCTTCTGGTCACGCCAACGACACATGACCTTGGTCCCGACCTCAAGAGGAAAAGCCGATGAGCCGGACGTCTTTCCTCGCCGCGTCATCATCATTATGTCGCCGCCGCCGTTCATCGCCTGAGCATCGCCGTTGGACTCCGCTTTTAAACCCTCCATCGACCCCATTGTGGAGAGGAGATAGATAGTACGGGTTGGGCTTTGCGAACCCATTTTCTAGGGATACCTATTGGGCCAAGGCTTTAAGGCGGCGGGATGTCCCACTACTAGAGAATATTTAGATTCGAATCAATAACCAACAGCCCAACACTGAGTAAGTGAGTATTGATCACCAAAAGAACTTAAATTTTTATTTGATGAGACGTCTGAACAATTTCCGATAGAAAAACTGAAAAAATTATTTGGTTTTGACTATAATTGTTTGTCATGGTGACACAGCTACACGACTTTGAATTGATTGTTCTTTTTTCATATTGTGAATTAGTATTGTGCAAATACGAACGTGCTTTATAAATACAATCTAAAATCATCATTGTTTATTTCTTGTTTAAATCTTTTTATATTATCTGTTACCAGATGGTATGCGTACTTTTGAATTAAAAGGCATTCCTTAGACATCTTTTTATAAATTCTCATGGGTCGTTTTAAGGCCATATAAAGTTATATATATATATATATATATATATATATATATATATATATATATATATATATATATATATATATATATATAGGGACTGGCTAAATTGCTGCCGGCCAGCATTCTGGCCAGCTGCTGCCGGGGGCAATTTGGTCATTTCCGGTGTTCAAACAATAAATTTTTTTATACAGATATGTTCTAAATATTAAAATCTACTTGGAGACCAAATTTTACATTTTTTGGAATTTTTTTACTATTTATTAAGCCACTTTGAAAATTCCAGATCACACGGTCCAGAATTTTGGTGCACTGTTCACCCGGATCAGCCAATTTCAAAGTGGCCTAATAAATAGCTAAAAAATTCCAAAAAATGTAAAATTTGGTCTCCAAGTAGATTTTAATATTTAGAACATATCTGTATAAAAAATTTATTGTTTGAACACCGAAAATGACCAAATTGCCCCCGGCAGCAGCTGGCCAGAATGCTGCCGGCAGCAATTTAGCCAGTCCCTATATATATATATATATATATATATATATATATATATATATATATATATATATATATATATATATATATATATCTATATATGAGTAGAACTAGGGTGTGATGTGCTCACCAAGCCCTTTGGTGAGCACACCTCCAAAAATCGTATTTTCAAAGTTCAAATAGTCGATTCGAACCTTCCAACGTGTTCTTCATATTAAAATGTACTTGGAGACCAAATTTTACATTTTTTGGAAATTTTTTACTATTTTTTCAGAATTTTTGAAAATCAGTGTTTTTTGAATTTTTTTTTTATTTAATGAAAAGTGGTGATTTTCAAAAATTCTGAAAAAATAGTAAAAAATTTCCAAAAAATGTAAAATTTGGTCTCCAAGCACATTTTAATATGAACAATACGTTGGAAGGTTCGAATCAACTATTTGAACTTTGAAAATGCGGTTTTTGGAGGTGTGCTCACCAAAGGACTTGGTGAGCACATCACACCCTAGTTCTACTCTATATATATATATATATATATAGATGGGCTAACTTGATTTGGAAATTAAAGAATGTGTTTTACTTTGCGCTCATATTTTCAATTTCAAAGTTCAAATAATCGATTCGAACCTTCCAACATGATCTTCATATTAAAATGTGCTTGGAGATCAAATTTTACATTTTTTGAAGATTTTTCACTATTTTTTTTAGAATTTTTGAAAATCATAGCTTCTGAATTTTTTATTATTTTTTATTTAATGAAAAGCTGTGATTTCGAAATTCTAAAAAAATACTAAAAAATTTCCAAAAATGTAAAATTTGGTCCCAAGCACATTATAATATGAAGATCATGTTAGAAGGTTCGAATCAACTATTTGAACTTTGAAAATGAAGATATGAGCGCATAGTAAAACACCCTCTTTAATTCCCAAAGCAAGTTAGCTCATCTCTCTCTCTCTTTCTCTCTATATAGAGATAGACTATGGTGAGTTGTGAAGTATTTTTATTTTGAAAATTCAAACAATTGATCCGAACCGCTCACATGTTCTCTATATTGAAATGTGCTTGGAGACTAAATTTCACTTTTTATGGAATTTTTTTACTATTTATTAAGCCACTTTGAAATCGCTGATCCACTGTGAACAGTAAAAGTTTCTGGACCACCGGATCAGCGATTTTCAAAGTGGCTTAATAAATAGTAAAAAAATTCTAAAAAATGTAAAATTTAGTCTCCAAGCACATTTCAATATAGAGAACATGTTGAGCTGTTCGGGTCGGTTGTTTGGATTTTCAAAATGAAAATATGAGTGTGAAGTAAAAATGACCTCTTACTTCACAACTCACCATAGCCAGCTCTCTCTGTATATATATATATATATGAGATGGGCTATGGTGAGTTACGAAGTAAGGATTTTGTTTTACTTCATGCTCATATCTCCGTTTTCAAAGACTAAACAGTCGATCCGAACCGCTGGACAAGATATCCATATTGAATTATGCTTGGAGACCAATTTTACATTTTTTGAAATTTTATTTTACTATTTATTAAGTCAGTTTTAAAATCGCTGATTTTGATAAACAGTGAAAATTTCTGAATCATTGAAAACAGCGACTTAAAAACTGACTTAATAAAATAGTAAAAAAATTCAAAAAAAAATGTAAAATTTGGTCTCCAAGCACATTTTAATATAGATTAAATATTGAGCGGTTTGGATTGATTATTTGAACTTTGAAAATATAAAAACTGAAGCGTTTGTTCCATGATCAGAGTCAAAATAATGATGATTTACGTAGGATTTTGGCTTAGGTTTTACATATTTTCTCACACTTATGTTTAATTTATTAGAGAAAAAGGCTACTGTCACCCTTCTTTATGTTTTATTGCAGAAAACAGGTTTTGGAACTATTTTACACCAAATGGAGCTAGAATCGGGTCAATCGGATCAGCGACGCTTATCGACGAAGTCTCTTTTACGGTCCGTATTGCCTGATACTGACCAGGCCTAGCACAGATCAGAAGATAGCGCTGGAAGCATTAAACCCTAACCTTCAAGGTCCTAATACGGACCGTATCACCTGATACGGTCCGTATCCGAAGGCGCCTCTTGGGGAATAACTGCCGACAGCTGTTTCCAGATCAGTTTCTTAGCCCCTACTCAACCTCCAGACGTCCCTCCACTCCTATATAAGGCCCCTGGGCAGAAGGAATAGTTATCTTTGTAATTAGGGTTAGATTTGATTAAAGTGAGAAGAGAGGAGTGCTTGTAACAATGCCGTTCCGTGGCTAAGTTCATTTTCTTAGGGCTAAGCAGTAAACCTTGTTACTCTTGATGTTTTGATATATATATTTCTGTTGATTATGATTTCTTGTTATTGAATCGAAATGCTTTTGTGATTTACTATCTCTTCATCTAACTTCAATGATCTAGTTTGAGTCCGTTAGGGTAGTGACAGTACTTTAATGGTAAGAGAAACTATTTGTATGAATTAGCCTCGTTGAGATTTATTAGGTTTATGTGAAGAAAATCTTAGCGGGGAAATCATAAACCAGACCAACAAAACGCGTACCAAATTCCATCACATGCGTAAAGAAAATCGCAATGATCTGTGTAGTAATTTGGGGTACTTAAGAGATCAGACATTTGCGTTAGGAAAATCACAGTGTCCTATGTAGAATATCGGTGAAAGATCTGTCATTCTTACGTAACATAAATCGCAATGACCTATGTGGTGTCTTTCATTAAACAACAACAGAAAATCAGACGCAACAGGAATATATTGTCAAGACGGATTGAGTGGCAATGGTGTGCCGAAACCCTAGGTTAATTACTTTTAATTGCTTCCTAATTTACATTGATCACAACAACATCTCTCAATTTTCAGATTTCGTCTAGCCTGTCGAAAGATTGCGATTCGATCGCTCAAAGCATTGAACCAATTTCTTGTGGATCGACCTCGAATATACTACTCGATATGATTGTGCGCTTGCAGTCCGAACCGATAGCATTTCTGAGTTTATAAATATTAAAAGAAACATTGCTCTCTTTTGAGTGATCATTCCACGGCTAGGAACAAACGTTTTGATATTAGCAAACCTCTCTCTCTCTCTCTCTCTCTCTCTCTCTTTATACATATATATAGAGAGAGAGAGAGAGCTGGGCTATGGTGAGGTGAAGTAAAATGTTATTTTTACTTCACCCTCGTATTTTCATTTTGAAAATCCAAACAACCGATCCGAACAGCTCAATATGTTCTCTATATTGAAATGTGCTTGGAGACTAAATTTTACATTTTTTTAAATTTTTTTACTATTTATTAAGCCACTTTGAAAATCGCTGATCCGGTGGTTTAGAAATTTTTACTGTTCACAGTGTATCAGCGATTTCAATGTGGCTTAATAAATAGTAAAAACATTTCAAAATATGAAAAATTTAGTCTCCAAGTACATTTCAATATAGAGAACATGTTGAGCGGTTCAAATCGGTTGTTTGAATTTTCAAAATAAAAATATAGCGTGAAGTAAAACATTGTTTTACTTCACAACTCACCATAATCTATCTTATATATACACACACTCAGGGAATGTTCATTATATAATACTTGCTCCATTAATAACCTTGAAAAAAACTATATATAACCTGCTGTTGTGAATACGTTAAATGATAACTTTGAACATACGTTTAATTAGTATTAGCTCAAAATTAATTGTCAAGCAAATATAATTACACATATACAAGGTGGAACCTTTTGTCCATCCTAATTCCAAAACATTCCGGAACTCAAAAGAATAATAAATCAAATAAGAATTATTAAAGGAAAAATCTGATCTAAATGGTCGGCCAAGTCATCTCTTAACCAAACCCGTCTCTAACGAGTGCCTCTGCAGCTTTTCGGCCTGACAAAAGGGCCCCATCAAAGGTAGCCCAGCTCCAGTGGTCCCCACAAACATACAGCCCTTCATCAATCCTCGAGTTCCTTCCAATCGGATTCGTTGGCGGAGTCTGATCCGGCTGTGCAAACCCAATCCGATAGGTCCTCAAATGCCTCCATGAGCCAGTCACGTCTGACCCAAACCAGCCCGTCAATTCCTGTACCACCTCAGCTGTCAGATCTTCATCTGATCTGTCCTGGTACAACCCGATTAAAGACACTGAAACCAACACCTTTCCTTTTGGCGCATAAGAAGGTGCCACATTGGTCACAAAGAACATGTTGTTCACAATGCCTTTACCCGACCCGTTAAGTATGAGAATGGGGTCAGCTATGGGTGCCCGGTCAGCTGAGAAATATAAGCATACGGTACTTCGAGTCGGGGTTTTCAAGCTATCTACACCGGATTCAATATTGGATCCAAACGCTTGAGGGAGGAGCTTCTTTGCCTCTGGTTGCTCCACGGCTACAATTATACCACAATCGGTAGTTATGGCCTCACCAGAGGCTAGTGTGACAGTTCCACGGCCAATAGAGGCGACACGAGAGTTTGTGCGAAGGGATGAAGCGGGTAGACGGGCCACTAGTTGTTGTGCCATAGACCCAATTCCTCCAGCAGGTAATGCATTGTTTCCCAATGCTAAGCACTTGAACACTAGCTGGAATAGACGCGACGAAGTTGATAACTTCATGTCAAAAAATATTCCCGCGAAAAAAGGTCGAAGAAATTTTTCAATAATCGAGTCAGAGAAGCAGTTGATTTCAAATAATCATATATTGTAAGTTCATCAGAAGAAAGAATGGCTTCATCCGAAAGAGTGGCAGCACGAGTCGGGTAAATCCCAATAGCAATTTATCAGGCAGGGGACCCGATCGGATTGAAAAGTGACGGGAGGGAATCTAACGGGCGACGAAACGGGTCAGCTATGCGGTGAAACTGCTCAGATTCATACACCAATGCGCCGGGATAGAATTGTTGGAGATCAAGTTGGGGGAAGTTTAACAGACGGCGGCACTCGGGAAAGGAAGAGAGGAAAATGTGGAATCCATGGTCGAGCAGGAACCCATCGTGCGAGTCAGTCCGGGCCCGGCCACCAAAGGAGTCGGAGGCTTCAAGGAGGAGGAAAGGGACAGAGAGAGAGGAGAGGTGTGTCGCAGCAGCGAGGCCAGCCAGGCCACCACCTACAATGATTGCGGGCCCCGGTGCACGGCTTGTGGCAGGTGTTAGTATCGGGGAGGTGGAAGAAAGAGCATGGGTCTTTTGGAGGAGTGAGAGAGGAGGCTGAACCTGAAAGAGAGAATGCATTTCTAAAGAAGCAGACTTAGAGAGAGAGAGCAGTAAGTGGCGGGAGATGTGTTGGAAGTTGGATAGATGAGTTTGGTGGTTTCTGCGATTCTGGTGGCATGGAGCTTATCCAGACTATACAGAAGTTGTGGCTTGATTTTTGGATGTCAGTTGGAAAAAGTAAGTCCAGATGATTTTTGGATCATTGGGATAACTGGGCATTTAACGGGCCGTAACTTAACTGGGCTATATATTAATTTATTTCACTTGTTTCGATTTTCTGGCAAGGTGAAGTAAATAAGTTCAGTAGCAAAATGCTAGAAATAATAGCAAAAATAAGTTGTCAGGCTTATAGCTTATAATACCTTTATTTTCCTGTTTCAATGTGCTATATTCTTTTGAAGAGTAATTTATACAGAGATTTACTTTTCAATTTTCCTGTTAATTTAAGCTTTTTTTTTTAATCTTCTTGTTGCTCTTGTTCGTAAATTAGGGTATAAGAAGCATTTGTGGCAAATCAAACTGTTTTGTGAAAGGAAAAAAAAAGGATGAGCTGGCATTGAAGCATACTGGACTACAGAAGAAAAAATCAAGAAAAAGACAAGAGAGATAGAAACATAATTTTATCAATTTGTACAGGGAGATTTGATAAATCACGAACAAACAAAAACTTTTTAGGTGGCTGATTGTATCAGGGAGAAAAAAAAAGGTAATTTGGAATGGAATTCGTATCCTCTGAGTTAACTCAGATTTGAGTTAAGATCTGGACCGTCCGATTTAAATCCGCACTAATGTTAAAGGTTCGTTGCGTTATAGCGTGGACCGAATGACCTGAATTCTGATCACACGTCCAAAAATTAAC